>NIPM01000291.1:47067-220235 GCA_002738285.1 Holacanthella duospinosa
AAAACCAAATACTGGTTAAGACTTAAGAGAATAAAGTTACGAATTTTTAGTTAGTGTTATGTCCATTGAATTCCATGCTACGCCGCAAAGATGTAGTTTTGCGTAATGGTGGTGTAGATATGGTTGTCTAGAATAGTCTCATGGGATGTTGGTGTGATGTGTGGTATGGTGGTTGTGGCGGAAAAGGTGAAAGGTGGGGAAAAGTTCAAGGACATAACTACACATACAGGGTAAAGCATAAGTAAGTACACATCGAAGAAGTGAGTTAGATGTGAGTTAGCGTGGAGTGAGATAGGGGGTTTCAACCCCCTAATTTTTTATACATGGCTTTTGCAGTTAACACTTTCTCCATGTGTACTTACTTTTGCCCTACCCTGTAGGTGTAGTTGCAGTCCTATTGTTGAGTGAGAAAGGTCTAATTTGGTTTGAAATAGTTTCAAAAGATTTTCTACTATTGTTATTATTTCCTTGTGATAATTTGTATCCTATGAGTTTGGGTACTTGAACCTTTTGGGCTTGACGTATTCTGGTCCCTCCATGCTTATCAAGTTTTAGAAATCAAATATGCTTTGTTTTCTAATTTCAAGATCAGGAAGTTTATAATTGGTTTTAGTTAAGAAACCATTTAAAAAATAATTGAACNTTTGTTTTCTAATTTCAAGATCAGGAAGTTTATAATTGGTTTTAGTTAAGAAACCATTTAAAAAATAATTGAACTGTACAAGTACTTGAGTAGTGGTAATTAAATTAGTTGTGCTTCATGCAATTTCTTGTTATCTTGTCAAGTTCTTGTTATTAAGTCATGAAAGTAAAACTGTTGTTCTACTGAGTGACAAGTGTGGTTTCTTTCTAAGAATAAAAATTTAAAGCACAAAAAAGGTAGTTATGTGTCCCGTCAACAAGAGGTTTGCTTTGTTATCTAATTTATTGANAAAAATTTAAAGCACAAAAAAGGTAGTTATGTGTCCCGTCAACAAGAGGTTTGCTTTGTTATCTAATTTATTGAATTTTATACCCAAGTGACTTATAGATCTGTCCATCGGTTCATTGTCTTATCAGTAAACTTTAAACTGGGTTAAAAGTTGCCTAAGTTTAGATGTTAGTATTTGGCCTCATTTCTGTTTCTGCTTCCAACCTACTCCAAGCAAGTGGGTCCAGTGGACTTTTAAAANTGTTAGTATTTGGCCTCATTTCTGTTTCTGCTTCCAACCTACTCCAAGCAAGTGGGTCCAGTGGACTTTTAAAACAATGAGTAAGTGGAACTTTTGAAGATATTAACAGATTTATTTAGAAAACATGTTCGCTTAGTAAAAAATTTTTTTTCAATTCATTTTATTATGTATTTATGTATTTATTTTATTTTACGAGTCCAACGTGACGAAATACTGGAGTATTTGCGCAATCACTGGAACAGTTGAGGGAGCATCACGTGAGGTCAACCAACCGGAGGATGACGCTTGTGCATCTGGTCCTGGACTATTTGAGCGCACTTTAGCTCCGATGACGGTAGACGAAGTTGGATAGAAATGGAGTTTAATGCCCCTTGGTATGCAATGACATTTGTATACATTTCCAAAGCTATAACAATGTGTTTGNGAGTTTAATGCCCCTTGGTATGCAATGACATTTGTATACATTTCCAAAGCTATAACAATGTGTTTGGGTTTTAATAACTGCTACTATTGAAATAAATCTATTTGGTTTTGTTTAACAGATTCTATTCTCATGATTTTTATCGGAACCGGTCATCTAATCTACTGGATTCGCAAACGTAGAACTGGAAGACAAGTAAGACGCGAGCATGTTTCTAATTAAAGTGAAAATTTACCTCTGCGGTCATTTTCTTTCGACGAGAGTCGATTCTAGTCCGTCACTACTTTCTTTTACATTTATAGTAGACGAGGGTGAATGAAAGACCGCAAATATGGTAATTAAGAAAGATTGGTGATAGGTAACACTTCGTGTGCATTAGAGACTTTATCAGGTTTCAAAGTTAAAATGGTGTTAAACGGCATTATTTTTGTTAAAATGTCATAAAAGGTTCGATTTGCGAACATCAGTCTCCATAAATCATGTGGTGAAACTTCTCTGATAACTAAACCTCCAAAATGAAATATTGTTAAGTTCAAGTCGTTTGATGCATTGTTGGATGTTTCATATTGCTTTTACTACAAATTGTTTTACCGGAGAGTATCTTCAAAAGAAAATATTTCGTTCTTGTAGAGGAAATGTACGCTATATTTTACGCCTTGTTATGTATAGAAGGAGAGAGAAGGGTTGAGATATTTTCTTATGGGGAACCTGATTGTGTAAATCACTTTGTATCTTCTCCATTAAATCTGGCAAATAAAAGAAACAAATCATTTTATGCCATCAAACGACCAAACCATTTTTAGATATAATGAAGCTGTCAAATGTGAAGCGTGTGGTCACACTTTTGGTGAAGAAACTTGGAAAACATTTAATCGTACATATTTTACGGGGTTGCCGCATACCATGAATGCTTGTCGCAATAACTGTAACATGCAAATTAAGCTTACCATCTATATTACGGAATTAAGCATGAGGGAGTAAGCATGAATTCAAGCTAATTTTAAGCAAAATTAAAATTAAAATTGACGAAGTAACCTTAATTTGTAAAAGAATAGGCGAAATGATGTGGCTTCAGTTGACAAAAACAGAAAATCGGACATTTTAACGACTTTCATTTTGGCCTAAAGCTGATGAATCTAGAAAATTTCAGACGCGACACATCCCTCCAGGTTATGGTTAATGAGATGATAAACATAAAATTTGAGCTAACTTGTTTCAAGGAAATTTTTGAAAATAAAACTGAAACTTTTCCATATTTAATCCGTGACAAACTAACCGGATCAGCGTAGAAAAATTAATCATAAGAAAAAGCTGCTGACAACATCCTATAACTCATNCGTGACAAACTAACCGGATCAGCGTAGAAAAATTAATCATAAGAAAAAGCTGCTGACAACATCCTATAACTCATTTTTCCCTTCTTTTGTAACAGAAATTAAAATTAAAACTTTGAAAGGACAATTCCGTGATCAAAAATCGCATGTCACAAAACTAACTAAATTTCAATTCTCCTTTGCTTGGTTGAATCAAATCCGCTCCTTGTTTTCATATCGGTTCTACTTTCGACAATTTTTTCGTTTGCTTTTCGATTGTGTGCGGAATCATAAGCTGTGATTTCCTATGGTAGATCTACTAAAATCTGAGAAACCGTGAAAGCGAGATAGTACAAAAAATTTACTTAGTTGCCGCAACTTCAAATTTCGTTTTTTGACTTTCTTCAAGAGTACATCTATTACATTCTCTTACGCTATAAATAGGCAATCACTGTCAGCAAATATTGCTACTGGTCCAAGCCGACTGTGGCGACCAGTTGCCACAGCAGATTCGGATTCCGAGGTGGATTCAATTGAAATTGTGGATGATGACGAACAAGACTCCGATTTCATTATCGAATCGTTGGAAGACGACTCAGATGATGAATTGCCAGACGCTGAAATTCATGGTAAGTGCTATTCGTCAATTGCGGTTTGTAGAGTGCCCGCAGGAGTGGACAAGTCAGCTCACGGTGGGCACCCCCGCCGGGTCATCGGACAGGGCGAAGAAAGGTGAAATTCTTGAAACAAAGCATACATATGTCTGATTATTTTCAGATACTGTTCCAACTAAAAAAATAAGAAAGAAGCAAATAAAATCGGAAAATGGTAGTACCTGATATTTGGATCCATCGTCAAGACATGTGACTATAAGGTTTGAGGATACTCCAATTGGCCCCATAGGAATAGCAGAGAATCCGAAGTTGGAAATAGGAGATATTTTCAAATTGTTCTTCAGCCCAAATTAAGTTGCAATCATGCTGGCCCACACAAATGAATATGCTGAACAAAGAATATGGGGCAAATAGGCTAACCCTTGGAAACTAACAGATGAAGTGGATTTTTTTATTTGTTGGGATACTCTTGCTCACTGGTGCAGAGTTAGCAAAGTCAGTAAAATAATGTGGGTGGTAAGATGAGCTTTTGGAGCCCACAAAAGTACACATGTCAGCTCATGTTCGGCACCCCGCCGGGTTAGCGGACAGAGCAGAGTAAAAGAATAAAAATAACGCTTACTCTCTCACTTCAGGAGTCAGGCTGAAAATGAGCTTTGGTCATCCAACGCGAAATATATCCATCCACCGGTCGTGGCCACATACTTGTAGATACTCAAGTGTTNTGAGCTTTGGTCATCCAACGCGAAATATATCCATCCACCGGTCGTGGCCACATACTTGTAGATACTCAAGTGTCTACGTTTTGATGGCTAAAAGAATAGGGACATGGCAAAGCAGGCATTAGAAACTATTTTACGTTTGTCACTTATTCGAGAAATTCTGGACGTCTTTGTGCCAAACCTACAGATATTGTACACTCGAGGACAAAATCTTACGACTGACGAATGCTCGTTTGATTGCGAANTTGTGCCAAACCTACAGATATTGTACACTCGAGGACAAAATCTTACGACTGACGAATGCTCGTTTGATTGCGAAGCAAGGCGAATTTCAGTCTACATGAAAAGCAAACATGGCCACTACGGCGTCAAAATCTGGTTGATTGTTAACGCCACTACTTGCTATGTCCTTCGAATTGCTGTGTATGAAGGCAAAAAGGAAGATGTAGTTGAACGCGAACAAGGGAAGAATGTAAACCTTGAATTCGAGAAGGGCTGAAAAAACCTTGAATTCTGTATGTTATACCATACAGACCTCTGTATGGTAGAGAACAGGAGTTCTGTAGTGTTTCCTCCCACTGGCAGGGACATCAAAAATACATTTGCAATGGATCTGCATTCGCTTATTTAGAAGGAAACAAAAAGTTTTTCTGCTGTCTTGCCCAGAAAAAAAGTATTATGATTCCTCACTCGCTTGAAAGCTTAAGGGATATAACTGTTGGATTGGCCCAACTCAGTTTTAGTAAAAAAAAAGAACCTAATGATCTAAATTTGAACACCTTCCTGCTGATAAGTAATAATTTTGCCGAACCTTAAATTTCCATTGTTTTCGGATCCAGGCGGGTTTGGCAATTGATAAACTGTAAAAACAAAATGCGAGTTTAATTAATTATTGTAATAAGCTCATATGTCCTAGAGTAACGAATGGTTTAACTCTTAATTCATTTTGCATATTTATCAAGTTTTACCGCTTTCAAAATTATGATGGATTAATATAATAATGATATCACTCTAATAGAGAAACGAGTTTACGTTTTCTATCACCAAAGTAAATTTGGCATCTTATCTTCCAGATTTGAAAGTCAAATTGGTGTGATTTGTAACCAAAAGGATACTCATGTGTCGGCCATTGCTGTAAAAATTTTTTAGTAATTTCTTTGAAATCGAATTTAATACCTTTGTTGGAAATTAACCGTAGCTATGACAGCTTTTACACTCATCCGACATCAAAATTCAATTCATTGGTCAATGAATTGAATTTTGATGTCGGTTGATTAATTTCAGTTCACAATTTTAGGATCTTGGAATGAAAATTGGAAAAGAAAATTCGTTGGAAAAAATAAGTAAAATCAAACGAAAAATAGATCAAAAATGGCAGGAAAAAATTTGTCTATAAGTTTCGCTAGGAGGCAAATTGAAAGTGCCAAAAGTTCGAACCCATAGGACATCAGTGTAGCCGGAGTTCATTATATCCGTAGAGTAAACGACTCTACATTTCAATAATTGTTCATTATATCCAAATATTTTACTATAAATTCAGCTACGTGTACAAAAGTACTGGACGATGTACAAAAGTACTGTGTGATTAAAATATGTTTAAATTTGAAATGTAGGATCACAACTGTCCAGAAACAAAAGGGCTTTTCGGTTTGATCCCTGTAAGATTATTTTCCACTGGATACGGAAATTTGAAAAAAAATTAAAGAATTCATCCAAGCTTTCTTATTTGCCTTAAGAACATTAACGTGCACAAACTTTTAATTACTTTTAAAGCATCGTGTGTTTAGAAATATTACTACGATAATTGGGTTCTACTAAAAGTTCATCTAAAAGCAACACGGAAAATTTGATTTGACTTTTAAACTGCAGTGTGTTAATTAAAACCCCCTTTGAGGTTCCATCATAGTCGTGTGCATAGATGGGCATAGAAGAATAAGGAAGAATTCATTGTGGAATTCAAACATATTTCATGCGTGTTCACTATAACCGGACAAAATGACTCTCGGGATCGGTAGGTTTGGTTCACTAGGCTGGAAGTTCAGTACAACCAGACTGCTTAACACAAAATCTCATTTGCTTGGCAGGGACCGGACAGTGGGGTTTGCTATATCCGGAGTTTTATTATACCCGGAGTGCCAATAGCCGGAGTTCACCATAGATATTTCTTCAGTCTAGCATTGAACGTCTTGGCTCATTGTCATGCAATTAATGGTAATGACTAAGCACTCTGTAATATGCTAATTTTACAACTCTAATTATATAACGCGAGCAGTATGGCTAAAGTAATATTTACGATCATTGTGTCCGAATTTTTCCGTCTGCCTGTTGTAATTTAGATGAAACTGGTACTGCGAAATATGGATCATGATTTACAGTGGTCCACATGTTTTTAAGAACGCTGGAAGCTAGTTTTGTCCCATGTTTGCTGCAGAAAGCAGGATAGCTTTATTTTTCATAGAGAAAGCAGTTAGTTTAAATTTTTTATGTGGCAACACTTTTCGATTTCAGAAAGACCATTGAAAAGTAGGATACAAATTTCAAAAAATCAACTCCTTACCATCAATGTTTCAGAAGTTATGATGTTTCATAAACTGAATTTTTTGTATATTCTTTTGAAACATGCCCATTTCTTCGTAAATCATCGTCTCAAAAAAATGTTTGAGATTTTTAACTTTCATAAAATCATAATTTCTTTCCTAGTGATCGTAGAGACTTGATTTTTTTGACGTCAAACGCTATTTTTCAATGGTTTTTCTGGCACTGTGAAGAGGTCGACCATAAAAAATTTTGTTTAGAAGATATACTCCCCACAATTTTAAGAACACTCTTTTCCCAGCAAAGAGCAAGGGAGAAAAGTAGCTTCCGGTGGTCTTCAGAACCTGTGGACCACTGTATACTCTTTCGAATTAATTAATTTATATTTCTTTTTTTGTCTTTTAAATGTTGAGGGAAAAGTATAATATCCAATTAGAGAGATTTTTTGTTATAAATCGAAGGGCTTATTTTTCCTCAGTTCACCCATTGCTAACTTAGCATGGTTATCTTAGAGGCAGGTTTTAGACAGATTAAGGTTACATGTACATTGCATTGATGCATGCATACACAGCCTCGCATTGCATTGATTCAAGTATTTACAGCACAAGAATAGAACATGATCCCAATTCGGCTTCCGAGTTTAAGATGTTAAAATTAATGGGAATTACCGGGAGCTAAATTACAAAGTTTCAAACTTTGCCATTTTAATGTTATGAATGCATTGGGAAGTAGCTGCAGCAAACCTTCACATAATTCTAAGAAATCATTACAACTATACCAATGCCGAATTACATGGAGGAAAATTAAAAATATGTAAAAATTTGGTTATCTATTATTATATTTAGGAAATTTGTAGTTCCGCTCCCGGATATTCGATATTGCTATAGCGGTAATAATTTATAAGATATATGATAATGTCTGATGGCAGCTATGTACCAATGCATTCATAAAAGTTAATAATTTTTTTCCGAATGAACTCCACCCGGTAATTCGATATTCATGTAGCGGGGGTTTGTAATCACCATCGACCTTAATTAAACCACCTATAATTTAACTAATTTTTCTTAAAAATTTGATAATTTATTATTTGAAATAAATTTAATATGATTAAGCTTGTGTAAACCACCTGAAGTTGACGTAATTAATGCATACTCCCTATATCATGCATTTATCATACTCTCTTACTCTAAATCTGCTCATACTGTTAGTAACGTTAATTTCATTGTTTCATTCATAAATTAGGATAATACATTGATTATCTTGTGAATAATTTTTAGTTTTGAGAATTACAATACCAAATGCACAAAGATCAGTTATGCGGAATAACCAAATTGCTAAAAGATTAATTTAGAAAAATTATGTCTTCAGTGCCGGCGATCGTAGAAACTTGATATTTTTCAGTTCTTATCTTACTTTTGAATTCATTATCTGGAACTCCTAGCACTTGTTCATAAAAAGAAATATGTTTTGAAAATAGCAATGTCAAAATATTTTGAAAATTTACTAAATGCAGGAAATTTTTTTGCTGCATCTATACAGCAGATGGATTTTATATTAGGATTTTAGACTACCATTTAAAAATTACAACCTATGCATTTGATTAGTGATTTTGAAGATACAGTATCAAAAAGCATGATTTGGCGCAAGGTAAATTCTACACTTAATATCAATATTTTAGTATTAGTTGAACTAAGGGTGTATGCACATAGAGTCGCGACAGCGAATTTTACAAACGCGACGACGATTTTGCTGAATCGCGCTTACAAAGATGAATGTGCAATCGTAGACTCAACCGCNTTACACATAGCATAAGCTACGATTGCGATTGAAATATTCGATTGGAAGAAATGAGCAATGCAAAACAATGTAACAAAGCAGAGAGTCAAAGAGAGGGGTCGGCAGGTTCTCTGTTGAGTCAGGTGGAAACACACAGGTTTTTTTTTCTCAATTCACCATCTATCAGTATTACAGAATGTGTTTTGATTGGACATAAGCTAATGCAAAACAATGAGCGAGCAAAGTAGAGAAAGGAGAAAGAGGGATCGGCAGGTTCTCTGTTGAGTGAGGTGGAAACACACAGAGGGGTCAAACTTTGATTTTTTTTTTCAACTCACCATCTCTCATCATTACAAAATCGCGTATCGTCACAAAAAATATCTGTTTCGAACAGATATGAGCGAATCGCTCCTAGGGACGATAAAATATCTAAAAACTCACATCGCGATTGAAAAAACTCTCGTCGCGAATCTTTGTGAAGGCTTTTGCGTCAATCGTGAATTCTAAAATCGTCATCGCGTATGTAAAATTCGCTGTCGCGTCTCTATGTGCATGTAGCCTAAGGGGTCACTAGCAATGCCTAAATAGGTATCTATCTAAAATTTTTGCAATAGCTACACAGTTGTAAAAGTAGTCACCTTCAAACTTGTTTATCACATTCCGCATAATTCACTCAACGCCAGAACTATTCATTCATGAGAAGAAATTTTTCCACAAGATTTTGGAGAAAGTAGTGCTCGTATGATTTAGTGGATGACTTTATCGACAGCCAATTTCATTTGGAGAAGTCTCTGACAAAGTATTCAAAAGTACATATTCAAAGTATACATGTAAGTATTCAAAGTATTCAAAGGATTATAAAAAACAAATATCCTTAATGGCTGAAACAAGCAAGCTAATTTTTTGAAAATTGAAATTCTTATAGTTCTTGTCAGACATCTGTTCGAAAAGAATATCAAAATGTTCAAAAATTTTTAATTTTTTTAGTAAATCTATAAATTTTTATCTTCTACGTATTCTACATAGATCACTTATTTGCTTCATTAGGAAGTGGAGTGTGATTATTGCCGCCGGGTAGTGCTCGGTACAGCAGGGTAATTTTTCGGCTGATTAAAAATTTGACAAACCCGCTTTGTCTTTTTCATTTTATTAACTTCCTTAACGATACGGTTAATGGGACCCATACCATTGAAGTCTCCATTGCATGAAGATTCTTGTGGCATAGGAGCCATTGACCGTATTTTTAAGGAAAGGGGTGAACGTGGCAAATTTTTTTCCCCCTCCATTTGTTCACACGTTATTTTATCCACTCTCCATCTCCAAGTCTGGAATTACCATGTTTTCAAAAAATCAATTTTCTAAAATTTTTTTTTTTTTTTTTTTTTTAATATTTAGAATCCCATAATCAGCAAAAACTGTCTAATAAACTTGCTTATTTGGAATTCTGAGATTGTGGTGCGCAAGTCCTGGAATCAATTGGTATGAAATCACCCTCATGGCATAAAAATGGCGAGTGACAAAACTACAAGCTCTCTCCTCCTCCTGAACGCTAATCTATCCATCTAATGATGTAGCGGTAAATTCAAGGACATATTTTATGCTGGTATCAGAGAAACACTTCACTGGGGCAAGCACCGGCTTAGAAGTGTCGACCATCTAGCTACGATAAATCAAAAGGTACACTAACAATAAGTCACTACAATATACTCATAAGAAGAAAGCTTAAAGTACGCGTCCGAGATAACGCATGCGCTTAACTTCATATAAATAATTTGGGGGAGAATGTGCGGACCTAAAGACAGTTCGGAACCCAATTTTGTATTTCAATATTTTTATTATACCTGAATATTCTTTTGAAGTTGGCAATGGTATCCTTAACTCCACTTGATACAATTACTATAAAAACTTGACATTATTACGTATTATACCTTGGAATCCAAAAATAAGTCCATTGGAGTAAGCGTTAATTTCAAAAGGTATATGTATAAAATTTTTCTTGTGTACGGCATCACAGCTGCAGTATACAAGAAATTTCCTGGAGTGGACGAATTGCAAATTCAAACTTACGTCTCCCAACGATTGAAGCAAGCTCCTATACGTCTAAAGAGCCAGACGTATGATAATAATACTGACCTCTATTTTATTGCATTCTTTCTGCTTTTCTGATAAATTTCAGACAAAAACAGGCGGTTACCATTGGCGTTGTTGCACCTTCCGGATCCCACATCCAGTGACCATTATGGCATATCATATACATCACGTAACTGTTCCACGTGTCACTAAGCATCACGAAATAACTAAATTAAATTTATGCATTTATGAAGTCAAATAATGGTTGGATTTAACCTAAGGGGTTTCAATTTTCACGGTCCTTAATAATAGATTTTTACAACACTTAAGTCGCGACAGCGAATTTTACATTACATTTTTCACTAACAATTTTTCCATGTTTGATTCTTTCCACACATTTCAAGTTCCTCAAACTCATATTTACAATAGAAATCACAATTACATCGGTCTTCTGAATTTTTTCCACCATAGTGTCAAGCGCATAGCATAATGTTTAGCTTCACTTCTCCATGACTGCGAAGAAGACATCTGCGAAATCGTTTTCTGAGTTATGTAATTTTGTTCTTTCCATTTTGGCCCAACTCAATTGCGTATTTTAATCATTTCTTGTTTCAGCCTATGTCCCAAAACATTTTTAAAATGGTGAATATCAAATATATTTGCAGAAAATGCTTTAAAAAATTCTATTTTGTTCATTGAATTTGCATATCCTGCCCAATCGAGCACTTGAGCTTAAAATTGAATTAAAACAGTATAGTTAATTAATAGTTAACTATACTGTTTTAATTCAATTTTAAATTTGTACCTAAAAATTAGCATGAAAATTTTGTACGATAATTAATAATTATCGTACAAAATTTTCATGCTAATTTTTAGGTACTAATTTGTTAGTAAATCATGTAGGTACTGGATTTGACATCCACTGTTGGCGATCAAGTCAAATTTTGCAAAATTTTTAATTCTCTTTAGGTTTAGGTTGTTAAATTTTCTTTAGGTTTAGGTTGTTAGTCTTTTAAGGTTTTCTTTAGGTTTTCTTTGGTTTTATGTTTAGTTTTCTTTTATGTTTTCATTCTTTTTTCAAGTTCTTTGTTTTTTTCAAGGGTGTTAGGTTTTCTTAAGGTTTCGCTTGTTAGGGTTTGTTTAACCATCAATGATTGATGTAAAATACCTACTCTGTATGAAATTTCCTTTCGATTGCCTTATACCTAAATTTCAGTAGGGCTATTCTGCAAATGTTACTAAATTTTTAATCATTCTAAGCAACAACAAGGAGCATAGAGGGAATAGAAATATTTTTTAGTTCCCTTCGTCTAGGATAAGAAATAATATTATTATGATTATTATTGCCGGTGATACTTGTTAGCCTAGAAGGTTAAAACTCGGCAAACTTATTGTATACGTTTAAAACAATTTCTAAAGGATTGGGAGCTGGTTTATGTTAAACAAGCAATCGGCAGAGTATTTTTAATTCACTGCAGGTCAAACTAAAGTTTTAACATGAAAAAAAAAATCTATTTAACATACTCAGGAACAGGATCCTATTCCACACCTCGAGTAAAAGGAATCGGACCTCAGAATATTGAACCCTTAGTTACGGCTCTTAATAGCCGTAACTAAGGGTTCAATACTCTGAGAATCGGATAGATCCATTTGAAATCACATGTTGAAGTGAATACCTTTTGGAGGTCGAACTAAAGCTCAAATCGGCATATTACACAATATAATACTGTTCAGCATGTTATTTGCAACCCTTCTGTAAAATATTACCCAAACTCTACATGCCCAACGTTAGGTGTGAAAGAATCATTTCCAATTTCCAAAAACTATTATACTAGAAAAGATTTTCGATCATTGTGCACTACAATTCAATGCTTTTTCTCCAACAGTTGTACTTTTTCAACAAACAAAAATGGCTTCTGATACTATCGGAACCTTTCAGGAGACTCTGTTCTCCAGCAAACAGAATTTAAAAAACATCTCTTCTTGTTATTGTGTACCGAGTAAAGTTAGTCTAATTTGTGATTATTAGTTTTGTTCCATTCAGTTAATATCAACCTCCCGCTTTTGTTCACGGTTCTCAATGTGTTGTTATACCTATTTTTTCCAATTGCATCAGAGAGAGTTCTCCTTAAATCTACGTGTTTCAACAGATGATCATGACGGAGTTTGTAGTTAATTTCATCACAGGTTTAGACTGGAGACAAAAGAGTTTTACCAAAATGTTTAGGATTACATATTTGTAATTATACCTTGACAATTTGATTGTTCTATTTTTTTGTTTGTTCTACAGTATAAAAGCAGGAGACTCAGAGACAGTATAGTTGAAAAAAGTTTAGTGTTGTTTTCCTGTCTCTAACATCAACGAAATACTAACAAAGATAAGAACGCAGAAACATTTATTCAAATTCCTGCCACTCCTTTAAGCAAACATTTAGGATGTCAAATAAGTTGTGCATTTTTTCACTGATCACGCTCTACCTGATTTTCAACGTTTATTGCATCGTCGGTAAGCTAATCAAAATGAATGAATGAGAATTTGACAAATTTCTAAACTCCTATGCTAAACCATAATTCTACGCTGTTTTACAGATGCGGGAAGGATTGAGAAAAAGGGCAACTGTCCGAAAGTAGTTCCTGGTTCTTTCGGGATTTGCCAGTTTGATCCAGACAAAAACTGTTTAAGCGATGATGGGTGTAGTCCTGGAGGTTTGAAATGCTGCGACGATAGTAGTTGTGGACGAGTTTGCAAACAGCCTGTTTTTAACTAATCAATTACTTGATGATTGACTGCTGTTGACTATTGACTAGTTATAATCAACCCGATCATAAAATAAAACATAACCTAAAAATTTATTAAGATTGTTGAAATTTATTGCACTGTCAGAAAATGCCAGATTTTAAATCCCAAGGATTTTAACTAAAAATTGACATCCAATTTGAGAACATTGTAAAATATTATTCAACTTATCCAAAAATAAATCAAGGTATTAATGAATTTTTCTTCAATATAAAATCTAGACAACCCTGAAATGGTCATCGAGATCAGGTTAACAAAATCAAACGTCTGTATCAGTTTCTTTTTCGCTCAATTTTGGTACAGTTAAAGAAAATTACTTTGTTCAAAGCGTTAAAAGTGTCTACAACTATGAAGAAGATATTTATTGTAGGTTTTTGGAAAATGAAGACTTGCAATTTAATTGTGAAAATTTTTAGTATGGAGAATTCACACAGGATTGTTGGAAATTTTCTAGCAGTACACTACATATTCACGGCTTTCAATTTTTTATGTGTTGTGAAACAAATACAGCATGTTTACAAAAAACGGATACTAATGAAAGTTGTTTTCTCTTAAGTCAAGTTGAGACATTTGATGAACAGCGGTAAAAACAAAAAGTGGAGGGAGTGAAGTTAGATGAGGAATTATTCAACAAAAATTGACTCACCCAGACACAAATACAAACTAAAACTAAAACTAATTATTCAAAGTAATAAATATGCAACCCAATGGTCCTTCAATGCAGGTAACAACTTTGTCAAAAGTCAAATACAACTATTGTCCCTGGTAAGCTTATGTCTGTAATAAGATCGGAAAATCTGACATATTTCGTTAATCTAAAGGTCGACTTGCGCCGCAAAGCACCGCCCGCGAACCCATTTCATAAATGGGCACTATTTCTAATTCTAACTGAATTAGAAATAGTGAAATTCTACTGAATTTCCTGAATCAGTCACCACTGCGTCGTTAACGATAATACTCTCATTACTGACTTTGCACATACTCTGATGCCTGTTTAGATTGAACTGTGACGTCATAACCTTATAACAACTTGAGCAAGTATACATATTGGTGCCGTTGATTTTGACAAACGTTTTGAATTCGTAGTGCAGTTTTGTCCCTTTTGGCCTCCCCTCATAGTATATGACAGGTTTAAACATGCTTGGATGAGTTTGTGGAATGTGGCAACACCGCATGTGAATTCTCAGGTTCATAGGTTCATCGACTGTGGAGAATGTGACTTCTTAGGATCATAGGCTATGACAAGTTTCAACATGTTTGGATAATTTTCCGAGATGTGGCAACATCGCGGACTTAGGTCGGCAGCAAACTTAGGTTCACATCTCCGTGTAATGTAGCAACAATGTTGACTTGTGTCGGTGGAAATACCTAGTGTAGTGTGAATTTAGCAACACTGCTGACTTAGGACGATGATCGGTGGAAATACTTAGGGATGAGAATACTTGTGTTCATAGGCTCAGACAGGTTTAAACATATTTGGATAAATTTGCGAGATGTGGCAACACCACAGACTTGGGTCGGTGGATAGTGAACTACTTAGGTTCTTAGGTCCGTGGACTGTAGGTAATGAAAATACTTGTATTCATAGCTTATGTCAGGTTTAAACATGATTCGACAAGTTTCTGGAATGTGACAACGCCGCAGACTTTGGTCAATGGTTGCTGTGTTANCAGGTTTAAACATGATTCGACAAGTTTCTGGAATGTGACAACGCCGCAGACTTTGGTCAATGGTTGCTGTGTTTCTTGGGTTCTTAGGTCCGTCGACGGTGGAAATAATTTGGGTCCACGTATGCTACAAGAGTTTGGATGTTTCATTGGTGAAAATAAATTTTGGAGTCTTGTAGTGGGGGGTGTGTGACCGAGTTCAACTGTACAGAATGAGAATACTTAGGTTCCTGGGTTCATAGGTGACTGTGCTGTAGGAAGTACCTTGGGTCTTCGAGATGTGACAACATCCCAGACTTAGGTCGAATGGCTGGTGAGTTACTTAGGTTTGTTGTGGAGAATGCGAATTCTTAGGTTCATAGGCTATGTGCAGACTTAGCTCAATGGTCGGTGAGTTACTTAGGTTCTTAGGTCCGTGCACGGTGGATCTTGCGACAGGTTTAAACATGTTTGAACTTAATACTTAGGGTCTTCCATCCCAACAATGATCCAAGACTTAGGGTGTTTATCGATAATAATAAATTTTGAGGGCTTAGGGTGTTAGGATGTGTGGCTGAGTTCTACTGTGACCTTACAAACACCTTTCACTTACAATCACCTTTCACTTAGGTCGGTGGACGGTGGAAATACTTAGGGTGGTGTGAATTTAGCAACACTGCTCACTTAGGTCGGTGGTCGGTGGAAATACTTAGGGCCGTGGGTAGGTCGGTGGCTTTAAGGGTCGGTGAGGGGGAAAACACCTCGTTCTACATACTACTATATCGTTCCACGTTCGATTCACAACATAATTTGGCTCATCCTCACCANTTCAACGTTATGCGTACGTTTTGCACCATTTTCTTTTTCGGACTTTATCTTCATTGCAAGATTTTCTTCCCTTCTTTTTTAACATCTGATTGTTACTATTCTCGCGGTTTTCTTATGTATCGTTCCCACTATAAATTGAAAGGCTGTTAAAAAAATTTTTTTTTCACGTTTTTGATAACTTCTCTTTAATGTAATATTTTCATAACGAATTAGTTTTTCATTTAATGATCCTTCAGTCTTGATACTATGTAAATTCATTGTGAACGTCGTTTCATTTCGAAATTGTTCCTCTCTTAACAACTTTTCTACTTGTATAAGTAGAATACCCCTGATTTTTGGCACCTATTTTGTAATTTTTAGAACCTTTTTTGCCAAATTTTTAGCAACTTTTATGTACCCAAGACACTGCTAAAACACCTAAACTTCCTCAGTTAGTAATAAGTATATCATATATTTTTCAGTAATTTCCAGAAACAAATTTCAACAAAATTAGCTTTCATACCAGTCAATTTCCATTTGGATTTCTCAGAAATGCAATTTCATGTTATAAAAAAATTATCTATTTTTATAATTAAGGGTAAAAGTTCCGAAGCTTTTATGCTGCGTACTAGTGGTGAGTGCCTGTACAGGCAGCCTGAAAATGCCTGTGGCTGTGCCTGCGCCTGCAGGCGTGGACCTGGCGGGCAGTCAATAATAGAGAAAGTAACAGGCATGGGCCAGGCGGGCAAATTATGTCATGGACACAGGCCAAGCAGGCATATCCTTTTTTTCCACAGGCGCCTGTGGGCGCCTGTGTAAAGTTTACACAATGGTGTGGTCCGATGCATTTTTCAGAACCAAATTTTTTTCATAATTTTTATTTTGTCTCACATTTGCACTACAGTTGTAGAGAAAATACTGATACTGTAGTTGAAAGTTATAGTGGAAATACTGTAGGGGGCATGACACATATGAAGCCTTGCAGGCACAGGCACAGGCGGGCATACTTTCTCGCAGGCACAGGCCAGGCGGGCATTAGAAAACCTTGCAGGTGCTCAACCCTACTGCCTATCCTTTCGTTGATGCTGCAAGAAAATTAAAAAAAAATTATTTTCAGCCAATCACAATGAAGGAGATTTTAATAGTCAAATTTGATTGGCTGAATTTGAATTTTTTAACTTTCTTGATGAATCAACTATAGGACACCTGGTTAATAGACTATTAAAATAACTGAATTAAACACGAAATCAATATTATTGATTTCTCATTCATTTTGACAATCATTTGTCACAATTATCCAGAATTTAGTTCAATTTATTGCTAAATTTTTGAAAATACATGACGACAGGGGGTAAAAACGTTTAGTTAACCATGTAAAGTGAAATGGAAAAAAAAAAGTTCTTGGCCTCAACCGGGATTGGAACCCGGGACCACCCGCACCCAAAGCGAGTATCATACCATTGAGCCTGTGTACGGAGCACCATGTCAAAAATTGTTTAAAGTTTACATTTAGTTAAAATTCGTGCTAATTGTACCACTTTTGAAAGTTGCTAGTAAGTAACATTACTGAAACGAGATATAGTAATAGATAAAAAAATTCTTCAGAAAAGATTAGTGTGCAAGTCTTTATGTCTGAAATTTGGAATCGGACAAATGACATCATCTAATGTTGCCAACTACAAATATATTCCAATATATTTCACTGGTTAATGAGATTGAGAATGAGGAAAGGGGGCTAAGAGGGTCAAAATTTTTTGTTTTTGCTAGAATAAAGGAGATCAGTGAAATACCACTTTCAAAACTCACAGCAATCGTAAGTGGCAGGGAGCGGGCGGTGGTATGTGTGATGGAATTTTGTTCAACTCGGAGCGGGAAGTCACGGGTACGAATCTCACCACCTCCAAGCAAGATTTTTCTTCACCCAAATGTCTTTCAACTATTTGAAATATGTTCTTGTTTGTATGATTATGTAATGTTCATTCATAAGAAAAAGGAGGGAGATTTGGTTAGAAACATCTTCCGATACTTCCATTCCAAACTTTTCGAAATCACTGAATAATCGAAATCAATACCAATGATACTTGTAATTTCTTTACGATTAAGCTAGGACCCGTACACACTACAAATTAAAGTACATAGAATTTTTTTTAACATGATTCTTAGCTTCTAAGTTTGCTTAGTCAAAACATCGCTGACGCATAACAACTGTGGTACTAATTGGAGACAATGCTAGCCCGCCCGATTGACTTTCAAGAGATGGTTTTGGTTGTCCATCTTGGCAACATACTTCAAAGTTTTGTGCTAAATTAGCGCAAAATAGAAATAAAGTGTCTCTTGCTAAACTTTCTCCTAAACATGCTCGCCGTCCAATTGAGAATGGAATTAGGTTTTCATTTCTTTGTACTGTGGTACCATCTGTGCTCAAGAAACGCTCAGGCACAAACTCTTCCACGTCTAGGCCCCATATAGTCGGATCATGATGATTTCCCCAAATATTGGCAAAAACCAATGTTCCTGTTGGAATTTTGTAACCGTGGAACATTAGGTCCTCTGTAGCTGCGTGTGGTACATTGGCAGATGCAATTGAAGACACTCGAAGAGTTTCCAGAATTACTGCCTCAGTATACGGCAAACTATATCAAAATTGGCAACCTTAATTAATTTTACAATAAATCATCAATTCTCTACCTTTTCTTGTCTGTTAAGCTAGTTACTCGACTTCTTCCTATAACGCTATCCAATTCTTCATGTAATTTTGCCTGGACTCTTGGATTGTGTAGTAAAAACAGATTCAACCAGCTTAACGTCACAGAAGTTGTGTCAGTTCCCGCGATGAAGAAATCAGCCATAACAGATTTTAAGGATTCAACTATAAGTAAAAAGAAAATTGTCTATTATTTTTGATTGTAGTATTCAATATTTAATATTGGATTCATCAGATTCAAAATAGATGAAAAATAAACTTGCAGCTCTTCTGCTTGTCCTGCTTAATGTATTAAAAAAATAGATTTAATAGCTCGATACCTCGAGTGTCGACCTATCATTGTTTGATGTCAAGTCGACACAAACTGGTTATATCAAATAGTTTTAAAAATTATAGCGCAGCACTGATAGAACATGTAATAACGATGCTAGTTTGAATATTTGAATAGAGGAAAGACGACCCGATTCCGCATGAGGTATGGATAGCGCTAACGAAAGTGGCAGTACTTGTGGGAAACTACTCGCATGTAGGTGCAACGATTGCACAAGTAGAAGTGTATTATCGGTAGTGATAGTTTTCACATGTCGTGAAAATCTCAAGGATTCGATTCCCGTCCACAGCAAGCGTTAGTGGTAGCTGGGACGTACATAGTGGGAACGGTGGTGGCATGTCAAACGTCTAAATGTATAATTTGATAAAAACTTAACAATAAACTTATTTTATAATAAAATCAACACTTTATGTTGAGAAGTAGTGGTACCAGAACATTTTTTTGAAATTATTTATAAAACCTATGATTTACATACAAATGTCATGAATTAATCTCCAAAGCACAATTTTTATATTACCTCCTCACTTCTGCTACAAACCATATCCCCTTTTCCTTCGAACTTTTCCAATACCATGAATTGTTACCTTCCTAAACTAATTTTTTATATAGTTCATGCGAAACCAACCAGTTTTGGTTTCGCATGAACAGAATATAGCACATAATTCCTAATTGTGTTCATTAATTGTCGCTACTCACCTCCATTTTTAGGATTAAAGCTTGAATCAGGATCTGTAGTTTTTGCGACTTCTTGCAAATACACATCTACAAAATCCCTTGCATTATTTGTTTCCGGAAGAGTATCAGAATGTTCTTTAATAATACGATCAAACATCGCGACTCGCGGTTTAGTGCTCTCCACCAATCGACTCCATCCACTCCAATTTGGAAACAATTTACCAATTTTAGGATAAAAGAAGATAAACAAATTTTTTGAACTTTTGAATCCCAAAACATCTTTAGCAGATCTATTGGCAGTAAATGCACCGTAATGAATTACTGTAAACTCCATAAACAATCAAATAATTTTGTGTATTTACCGTTCCAATTCATACAAAATTTGATGAAGTTTCTTATCATCATGGTCAAATCTCTCTCCTGTGACAATTTTCCAGAGTGAGTTTACAACAGCAAGCGAGAATCGATCTTGAAGTACTACTGGTTTTCCATTTTGTCTTTTCAGCCAGTTAGTAATATCTCTCACCTCGTCCATTATTAACTCTTCCATGGAACTTTTCCCGAACCCAAAATCACGGAGATTACGAAATGCAAATCTGCGCTGTTCTACCCAAGTATCTCCTACAGAGTTTACAATTCCTGTAAAATGAAATATTGTTTAGTAAAAATGGAAGAGAAAAATGAAAGTATGAATAGAATGGAGACCTAATTACAAGACACTTTGATATACATTAAGATTATTAGCAAAACCATTCCAAAACGTAACTTACCAAATTGGCTAAAACCAAGAATACATCGCAAAATGAACCATTCTAAGGTAACAATTTTCTCCCGAATTACATATAAAGTGTTTTAGTTGTTCTTGTGACAAAATTCGCTATTGCGAGTATCTTTGTGTAAATTAACCATTGATCTCTAAAATTATCAAATTTAGTAAGTGCTCAAAAGCGGTATTGATTTGGTTCACATGCATTTGTGACCTTATAAGCAATGTTGAATTTGGGGCCAAGGTTAAGAATTAATCTTTCAACTCAATTAGCCATTAGAGCTTGACGATATACTAAATTTGGTGATTTATAAGGTCAACTATAAATTCTTAAAACTTGGAGCCGATTTGAAATTACTCAGGAAGTAGCGATCTATATTTGTACCGAGTATTAAATAAATCAGGATTAAGTTTGAGGTGTGAAGTTTAAACATCATGGCTACTAGAGGCGTCGTATGTTATTCGTGAAAATAAAAGCGTCCTCACTGTCATTCACTTTATGCGGTGTCATTAGCCTCTAACAATTTACTATGTCAATTTAATGGAATAGAATTACAATATCGTGACATTAGAATGTAGTTACCTAAAATTTCTTACAATTTTCTGCCATCTATTCCAACTAAACACCCTTAACTACGAATAATCGATGAATGATAAAACTAAGTTTAATGCAGATTAAAATTTGTGAATCTAGGCCACGCCATCCGAAAATATAAAAGGGTTGTTTATACTATGTTTGTACTATACATACATTTGTTTATACAATACAACAAATTTATTATGCTTGTTAAATATAATATTATTTTACCATTTCTGTCTCCGGAAATAAATTTTACAGCTTCGGTATTTCGTCTTCCAGTTAAACTAGGATGGCTCAAACCTTCTTTGATAAGTTTGGTCCCATGGAGGAAAATAGCACTGTAACAAATATCAAATATTTAGATATTGTAAGAGATATAAGATAAAATCTCATATAAAAATTTCGTAAAAATACTGTAAAAGCCTAATACGTAAGAATTTAGCTTCAAATATGCTACCGTAATGGCCAAAGCCAAAAAACAAAAATGTGTACTTATAACAGCTGACCCATGCAGTTTACTAGCGTAAAAATGAATCTATTAAATTTTTGTTCTTTCGCTTTGGTCACATCGGTACATCTAATCTAGTCAGTTACTATTCCACGTGCATTCTCTTTTTCTGTGATCCCATGTGCTTTCATACTTTCATATCACCCCACTTCCCAACTGTTTGAGCAAATATACATTTCTTCTCAATATGTATATACAGATTACAAGTTAACTGACACGTATATGGTTCCAACATCTCACGCAGAATAGCTTTTTGCAGCAAACCTTGGTATGAATATTGTACAACATCTTTAATTTTAAACAAACACAGTTAGTACATGTAATACAGGATATAATTCTGGAACAGTATGTGTACTACAGGCCGACGGGTTATTTTCATTCAACCCGTTGCCCAGTAGGCTGGTGTGAGTCACATCCTAAATCATCTCTATCAGTTAAAGAATGGGTGAAACTAAATCATCTTAGTAAAAAATTAGGGTATGTAAAATAGAATTAACAACACTTCCTACTATAAACTAAAGTCAAAGAAAGGGTCAAATTCGTAACGGTACTTCAAAGTTACAAAGACATAGAAGTAAACTGAGTCAAAGAAAGTGTCAAAGCGGTATTTCTAAGTGCTCAGGACTTGCTGAATGGATTCCGTTAATACTCATCATTTCCTTCTAAAAATTCTCTAGAAATATCTTTAAACACCTAGTTATTAAAACGTTAAAAATCAAAACCCTTTTAATCGTTGAAAATATGGTCATAAATAAATGGATCATGAGTATATAAATAGGATACAAATACGGAACAGCGCTTTTAAGAAAAGTTACTTTGAAGTAAGCTTACATCATTTGATTACCATCCTGCAGAGTAACATATTGAACATAAAAATCAAAAAGGTATCCCTGTTCTTCGGCTAAGTCTTAGGTCAAAAATTCCTTGCTTTTCGTTCTCTCGTAAGAAGTAAAATGACCTCTACAAAAGTTGTTCTTTATTGTAAGCAAAGTATTTTTCTTTATGATTTTTTTCAGTGCGGTCAACCGTTTAGGTCACAGTTCAAAACTCTTTTACCTTGTTTTTCGTTCTCTCTTAAGGAGTGAAATGATCTCTACAAAAGTTGTTCCATATCGTAAATGAAATAACTATTCCTAATTTTTCTGTGCGGTCACCCCCTCAGGTCACATGCCAAATTGTTCACCTTCTCCAATACGGTACAAAATGATCTCCACAAAAGTTGTTCCATTTTGTAAATGTAATAACTATTTCCTATAACATTTTTCTATACGGTAAGCCCTTTAGGTCAAAGGTAAAATTAAAATTTTCTAAATTTTCATTATGCAGAACAATGAATAGGCGACTAGTGGAAAATTCATCCAGTGAAGACGAAGATATTGATTATGATTATGATGAAACCAGATATTTCAGCAGTGATTCTGAGGATGTGATAACTGTCACACAATTTCGTGATAGATTTTGCCCGTTCTGTAACTTGAATTTTAGTTCTGTTGCTACACTGCAGCACCATCTGTCAACTATACACATTTACTACTATCAAAAGTTTCAAATATTGAATCAAACAGGCGTGGGAACTGGATCAAATGGTTTGATTATAGATTATAGTCAATCTGCCGTAAATAACACGTATAAGGAGTACAAAGCTAATATGGCAAATGAATATCCTATTACAATTAATCAAATTTTTTGTCGCATGAAACGTTCTCTGATTCAGTTGATGAGGGAGGAACTAGCGTCATTAAAGAATTTCAAAATTCAATTTATTGCAAGCTTACCTTTTGAAAAGACTAACGGAGAAAGTCAGAAAACTTTAAGTTTTCCAACATTTAATTCGTTGTTGTTTGCTATTAACGATGAAATTGATTTTTCATTTGTGTACACAAAGTCTGATAGAATTCAAAAATAGAATAGGAAATTATACTAATATGGTATCATCTTTTAGATTTGCAACAGTCGTTGACTTGCACATAACGATTGCAAGTATAAAAACTTTACTGGCGGAAGTAATATGGAATCATATCCAGAACTTTTGAAAAGCAAAATGTTTAATCTGTACGGTGTACCTGGAAACGATGGTTTATGTTTGAAACGAGCTGTACATTTACATCCTGCTTTAAGACAACCATTCCCTCGGTCAGTTAAAGTCAAAAACAAAATCCTTCAAAGCATAGCTTACTATAAAACTTTTTTTGAAAATTCATCGCTTGGTTGGACTGGAATTAAGTTTCCTTTCAGTATATCTCAGACTAAACGTTTTGAATCTCAAAACACACAAGTTGGTTTGTGTGTAATTGCATTCGACTCAAATTACACTTTGAATGTACCAAACAATTAATAATTAGGACCTCTGTCGATGACACCATTGATTCTGTCGTGAATACGGAGCATAATACTACTGACAGCATCGAATCCTTTATTCCAAGCAGGCGATATCGAGACGACAATTTTCTTGAAAAATTTCGAAGCAAATGTTACACGTTTTATACCTGCAAAGAAGATCGAAAAATCACGATTGGTTTATTGATGTATCTAGGAGAAAAACAGAATCATTTGCTATGTATTCACAACTTGCATGATCTTCTATTTCGTAATACAGCCAATTCAGCCACAATGAAATTGACTCATCGTCGAAAATTTGTTGATTCTGCATACAAGCATTTAGTGTTCGCTCATATGACTCTCACATGAAAGCTTGCGCTGCAAGAGGATGTCAAATAACAAATTTCCCAAATCTTTGTAAAACTCATTTGAACAATTTTCTTAAAATTTCAGATGTATCCATGTCTTTTTTGCGACATGGAAAGTAACCTTGTTCAATTGGATTAAACAGAATGTCATCTACAACATAAATTATTTTTTAATTGTAACTTAGGTGAGTTAGTTAAAACAGTGACTGAGCAAGATTTCAGAATCACAAGTCAAGTATTCCAAGAATGCGAAAACAAAATTCATTTGCTTTATCGCAAGGGAATCTAATGTTATTCTTTTATGCACAGCGTATTCAAATATAAACTGACAGAGCTTCCTCATATCCAAATCTTTAAGAATGACCTAACAGGTGATGACATTACCCAGGAAGACTATGAATTGGCAAAAACTGTCTAGCGTGAGTTTGAAATTTTGAATACGTGTGAATATACAAATACATACTGCGCATGACACAGCTTTTCTTGATAATAGTTTCATTAAATTACGAAATGTAATGTACAAGGCGTTGGGAGTAGTTGTTTGCCATTATTTTATTTAACCAATGTTTATCTATGATGCTTGTATTAAGTTCACTCAAGTTGAACTTGAAAACATTCGTTGTCCAAACACATATTTGATATTTTAAGAGGGAATTCGTGGCGGACTGGTTTCTGTTTGCAATATACGTACAGCCGGGCAAATGATTCATTTATACCAGATTATGATTCCAACGCAGATACAACATATTTTGCAATGATGAATATAACAAACTTATGTGGTAAAAATTTTCCTAACTACTATGTTGAATAGTTATTAAAATTGATACGGTTTTAGGTACTGCGATGATTTCTAAACTTTTTGAACGAAATTTCCTAATGGTTGAACATGAGGAAGTCGAAACAATAAGTCTAATTCCTAAACAATTTTTTGAAAATATTGAAGATGATGAACATGTTGGTTATTTTGTCAAAATTCATTCTGAAATAACGACAAAACTTCACGACAAGTTAAATAAATGAGTACTTTTAATTAGTTGATCTAAATATAATTTATTTGACTTTTTTTTTATCGGTATCCACCCATACCATACCGAAGACTTATAAATTCTAAAGAAATTTCTACGCATATGATGGATTTTGGTGAAAAAATAAACGCCGATATAAATACTTTCAAAACTGAACGTCTCATAGCAGATTACCATATTCGAAAAGATTACGTGTCACTATACACTTTTGAAATATTGAATAAAACTCAGATCTAAGGTGACAAAAATTCACGCGGCAGTAAATTCATCCAGTCTGAAAGGCTTAAAAAGTTTATGGAATTTAATGCCATATGCGAAAACCTGCTACTTCAAAAATGGAAGGTTTTATCTGGAAGCTCTGTAATTGTGGTACCTTTGGTAAAATGGTTGAAGCAAAAAGGAATCGTGTGAACGTGAGATTCCTCATGGGACGTGAGAAGGCGTTGAAATATAACTCAAAACCTACAATACAGAGTGTAAATATTGTTCACAAAGACTTTGTTATAATTCAACTGAAGAAGTTGGCAGTAACATTGGATCGGCCAATTGCTTTTGTAGCTGCTTGGCTGGAAATTAGCAAGCTTATAATGTTTCAGTGGTTGTATGCCTATTTGTATTGAAAAGTTTTCAATATAGCATCTGTAGGGGTAGTAGCTACATTTGCTTGTTATTTGCGTTTTATTCAAGTAGACTAACTTTGTAGATCACTATGCAAAAACTTGTTTACAGGTGCATAATTTAATACTGTTACATTTGTCACTTTATGCAATGCTGTACTATCTCGAGTGAGGTTACGCAAATGTAAATTTTTGACTTTCTAAAGTCAAGATATTGAGTTTCATTTCCTTAAAAAATGATTAGAGCAGTTCTGTCTGATACAAAATTTATATTGGATGAGATTCACAAATTGACGTTGATTGAGTAGTTATATCATAATCAGGTTCTTCGCAGTATATTGCAGTCTCACTCCTTACAAAGTCAATATGCTGTGTTATTGATTTTTGAGACATTTTAGTCAAAAAAAGATGAATGTTTTTTTCTTTTTATTATACTTGATTTTCTATTCTTTTTGTTGAATTTCTTTGGTCCTGTAAAAACTTTTTTTCGTTTTGTTTTTTTGCTTTAGTTTTTTCTTTTTGGATACTGTTGCGGAGAATTCCACTTCTAGACTGAGGAATCAATTGTCTTCCAACTGCTTTTAATGCATCAAGTGTATTGTATTTGACACTATCCATAACATTTCTTTTATTTTCAAGTACATCAATCACAATATTTTACAGTGCAGCTTTTGTAGCTGAAAAAAATAAACTTTTGTGCAAAGGGTAGTAATTTTCGTTCCAAACTCGTGACAAATGATCCAAACCCTGACTCTCGTTGCCTTAATAAGTTTGGTTTGTAGAAACGATATGTTCCGTTAATCCGCTCCCATACTGCGGACTGAAGAGTCTATAACGACGTACAACTTCATAGTTGTTGTACATATTAGAACTTTTTTTTTCTAAAATGTAGTGTAGCTTGGAATGTCCCAATTAACAATGGCAGATGATCCCCAGTTTCACTTCTTATATACATATGAATGTAATCAATATAATTAGTAGACAGTGGGATATACTGCAAATGTGTGAATTCTTGGGTTATTATTCCATCTGTTCCAGTGTAGTTCATAATACGAAGTATTGGAGCCATTTCACTACCAATATACTGGGGTCGACAACATTAGCATACACAAACATCCCAGTTTGTCCATAGTTAAATTGATCTGTAAATCCAGCCAGAAGAGAATTTTCACTTACAAATTTAAGATCCTACAATCCAAGAACGGCTAGCATTCTAGGATACGAAACAAAATATTTTTTATGTTGTACCGATTCTAGGTATGCCATTAATACAAATTATCTTGAATTTGTGCATTCAAAAAAGTAACAGTTTGATTGATAAACTGGAGCAAATCCGTAATGCTATGCAAATCTCTATCAGCTTTCAGCAATGCTTGGTTAAATTTTACTTCAACTAGTGTTTTTGAAAATAATTTCCCTTCTTTAATATTCCAATGCTTCATATCTTCAATTTTAGATTTTATCTTTATAGATTCAAAATATATATTAGCTGAAATTGTCACCAGACTTTTTTCAGCTGAATCTACATGTTTAATGACCTCTCCAATGCTGACAAACTGATCATAAACTGTAACTATAAAAAGTATTGTCCCAGGTGGAACTATAACAGAGTCTTTTTCAGAATGTGCCTTATTGCGTGAGCAAGCAAAGTATGTTGGGAGTAACATTAATGATTCAATAGGAGGTTGTTTTATATCGGAATCTTCCTCAGGTTTTTCAATGTTTAATTCTTGTGTGCGATATATATTTTGCTGCTTGTGGCATTATAACTAATGCCCTTATATCAGGAGGTTCCTCAAGTTCTGTAATATCTGTATAATATTCGCAACTATAAATTTGTACTTCATTTTTCCTGGATAATATTTCTGCATTTCCGTATTTAGTGTATTCATAAGGTCTGCTACACTAGTGGTAGCCATTGAGGTGTATAAAGGTATCACCGCCAATTTTACTATTATTGACTCAGAGTTTTTTGGTATTTCCGTGTTTGTTACGTTGGGAAACATGTCCTACTTGATTGGCAAAGATTCAGCAAACTTATATTCATAGCTAACACTATTTCCATAGTAATTTGTTCTGTCTAGAGGATATTTGATTTCTGAATTCTCCAAGTATGATGAAAGTATTATCTTATGCAAATCACCAAATTCACAATTTTCTAAAATTAGAGTATTTTTTAAATATACAGTTGTTTATACGTATAAGTTCATTCAGACAAAGCAACGTCATAAGAACTGCTGTCTAAGTTGAGCGGTATAGACAATTGATTTTGAAAGTTTGATATAGTATTAGTTGGGAAAAATGCTGGAAATGCATCACTTTGCAGATGTACGTAGAAATTGTCCATTCTCTACTGAGTTCGCTACTAACAAACAACCAATGCTACACTAGATTTATATAATGTATATTTTAAAGATATACATTTATGTAGGTTGTGGACTAAAAACTATCTGGGGTTAGAGGTGAGAGGAGGGGAGGTGTCTCAAAACAGCCTACTGGGCAACGGGTTAAATGAAAATAACCCGTCGGCCTTTAGTATAATTACTACTGACATGTAGCACATGTAATCTAATACATGTATTGTAGGACATTAATTGTACAACTAATCTGGTATTCCTTTGTTGATAATCTTTACTGATACAAAATCTAAAATTCAATACATTTTCGGAAAATGACGCATTCTTCGAGCAGTTAAATTACAGTAATCCTACAAACATTTGAAGTGTAGTTTGAAGTGAAAAAAAAATATTTAACAAATATAACGAGCAATATCTTAGCCCTAAACAGACTAGTTCAAGTTATCTTAAATCAAACAAAGGTTTACTACTAACCAAGCTAATACGATAAAAAAACTGTATGTTGAAGAAAACTTTTTTTGGGTTACTTAAATTTGCTTCATTTATTGCACTTTGCACTACATTGCACATTTTGCTTTCATTGATAAATATTTTAAATTCTTTAATCATTTTAGCAAGTATTTTTACTTTGTTATACATGAATTTTTTCCCATTGTACTCAAAAAATTATAAGTTATGTTTGTGAATTTTTTTAAATTTTGTCAGTGTCGGCAACGTATAGAATGATGTATGGTATAAAACTCATACTCCCAAGCTAAGATTGAGTTGTGTTGTCAAAATTAAAATAATAATTTTAAGCTCTTACTTATCTGGTCCAAATTTTATTCCAACGATTGGTCCATATTGTTTTGAGAGATCATATAATGCTTCATGTACACAAGCTCCGATTGTAAGCAAATTCCCAAGAAATGGCAGTGGCATTGGTCCTGCACAGATAAGTAAACTGGAGAATTATACCATTGTTAAGTTTTGCAAATTTTTACGTATACGTAATACACTATTCTACCTGGTGGAAAGTTGTTTGGTTTTCTTGTGTAGAAATACCATACGTAAATGGAGCTCAACAAAACACAGAATACTGCGAGCGCAAACATGTTCATATATTGTAGTTGACCTGGGGTATTAAAATTGATTAGTTTACTGAAAAAGTTCGCACATTTGTTATAAATTGAATTTAGAGAAAAACAGAAATTGAATCTACTTGATAAAATAAGCAAACAAGTGCAATGATTATGTGCATATGCCGCTATAATTCTGAAATTCATACTAACTTTTTGTGATACGATTACCACAAGTAATATGATACAGAATTAATGTAAACTTCAGCAGCTGCGTGACATTGTAATATCACATAATTGTATTTTAAGTAAATAATAGCATACCGGCAAAAGTGGACAATTTTTTCAACTTTTCCTTTGGAGATGAGTCATATTGGAATAGATAAGAGAGATATCTAGTACTGTCGTTCATTATCTAGACAAAGTTTAACAAATTATTATTTCCCACTATCAATTTTCAAGTAATTAAACCACGAGTATAAGTTAGTGTAGGTTTTTTGTAGTAATGAAAAAATGATGGAGTGATAGAGACCAATTCACTATTAACTATTATTCACTAACAATTCACTATTAGAAACCACAACTACTATTAATAATATAGCAAATCCAAAATTGATGTTTGCCAGCTTCCTAATGCAATTAGTAACCATCACGATCAAAAAACTTTTTTCTAAAATATAACAAAATGTCATCTCGTCTAATATTTTATCTGTTAGTACACAGTTATGAATTTTGTTTCATCTTTTTTCTTTTATTATCCCAAATAAATAAATAATTTTATTACATAGTAATTCACTAATTTTCTTCGCCATAAAGAGAACATAAAGGAGTTATGTCATACCTATAGTTTGCACTTTTTCAACGAGAAACAATCAATCACCAACTAAAATCCAGGCAAGCGTATTAGAAAACTTTGCATTTTTATATTTAAATATTACAAAACTTGGGTTGCTTGATCGTCATGTGACAAAACGTGATTGACTGCAGTTTCAACTGGCGAAACATTATCCATCATCGGGTGCGAGATTAACTCACAGTGTCATTTGTAATGAGTTTAATTGATAATTGAAAAAAAATTTTTTTTTTTTTTTGATTCTGATCCACTATCAATTTCTATAACGCAATTTAATAGTTAGTTACTCTGTACTTACCTTGATAAAAGCTTAGAATGTTTCCATGAACATATAATTGATATGTTGCAATACATTTATGAATCTGTTCTGCTCTCGGTCTGACGATACGACAATCTTGGTAGCGGATAGATGCATTTTCATCGCGTTTTCAACAAAGCACTACATCTATGATGGCAACAAATAGGTTCTAAAATATAAAATATCTCTTTTGAATTGTGAATTAATGATTCACAACAATAGGAGGTTTAGTACGTCGTTCACTTACACTTGATACAATGATAGTATAGTAAGACCATCCCTCCTATCTCTAGCATCGGCACAAATAAATACTCAAAAATGAATCACAAAGGAAATGTTTCATCCAACTGATAAAACAGAACAGGTCACAAAACAAAGGTACTAAATCTAAAACTTTGGCAACAATGAAGGTGTAGTTTTAACTTCCGGTGAGAAACAAGCCAGCTATTATATTTTAGCAGCATTCTGACACTATAATACAGTGGAGCACGGTTATTAGATCTAGATATTTTACAGAGAATTTTGATCTTAAAGCTGTAATGGTCTTTAACGGATATAACGTTTATTTGGTCTTCTATATAATAAGACATTTTTGAATTGAATAAGGGTTTATATTTAATTATTTGACGCTAACTTACACGGAATAGTCGCGAGTTCACACTCAATTTTTTTTCTAATTTTGGCTTTTAATTTATAGAATATTCCGGTTAAGAACGATATGGTTTCAAAATGGCCGCTTGGGCCCTCCTAGGATGGCAGGAGGGGTCGAAAAGTTATTAAAAATTTATAAAACAATATAACGTCAAAATAATGAATAATAATAGGCTGGTATTTTTAGCACCATGTAATGTGAGCTGGTTTAGTTAGGTGGTGTAGAGGTTGCAATGTAGCCTAGTAATCTCGGGTTCAAAACTCACAGCTAACGTAAATTTTTTTCCCCACTATTAATTTTAAAACAAATTTTTAAACATGCGGATGAGTACTGTCTGATTGATACTGTCGAGTTGATGGATGGTGATGAAAATGTTTAATCACAAAGTGGAGAATACTTTGTTGCCTATATATGGATACACAAATAATTTAAAAATTTCTAGGAATTTTTTTTGATTTTTAAATTTATGTCCATGGTTATCCAAGATGACCTTAATCAATTGGAATAACTTATTGCCATATACTTAATTAGACCCATGGCTATGAGCTATAGGTCACAGTAAGCCAACCATGACTCACTAGTAAGAGTAAGTTTGATATTCACAATAAAGTCAACTATGTGTTGGCGAAACCACAGTGACAAGTAACATTCGAGCGAAATTTATATTCAAAGTGATAAAACCAAAATCAAAACATTGAGGATTATACTAGAGTCAAAATTATCGTCTCCTATAACCAGCCCTGTTCATTTCCATAAACAGTCACTCGGCAGAATCAGTAAGCATTTTTTAAATTACAACCTCATTCTCTTTGCGTTCAAGCTTTACGCATTTGGTATGTGTAATAGATCTTCAGTTTTACTTAGGGCTGCTAATGGAAGTGTAGCATAGTTTTCTATTGTCTCCGAGGGTAAGGTTATTTTGTGAATTTGGCTAGGATTGTGATTGGAGAGGATTATCGCACTGAAATTATTAAAATACAACTTGAGGATCCATGACAATTTTCCAAGACCAGTTACTTTACGATATATTTGTAAAAACCAAGACCTCCCTGACAAATGAAAAGTGACGCTTAAACCTCTAAAGCCAAGCAATAATAAGCTGCCGTTCATTATCTCAAGAACCAATAAGTTCTAACTTCTGGTAATATGTTTTGTTGGTCCACACAGTTCAAAGTACCACTCTCACAATTAATTGTGAGAAAGTCGAAAAGTTATCTGCAGATACATCCTGAAATCCTAGGGAGATATTAAAATATTCTCACAAAAATATTAAAACTGCATGTATTTTTCCACATTTTCAATGGCAGCTTAAAGTCATTCCGTAAGTGATATATGCTGCACATCAACCACTTCGTATTTATCGTAGCAAAGTAGTAAGAGTGTAGAAAGTTATCGCGAGAAAGGAAGGACTGTGCGTATTTAACACTATTCGTTTTGTATACGACTAGGTGGTTAGCTGTTGTTCTAACATTAGCCAAGTAAACCCTAGTCTTAACATTCAATTGGCAATATAATAAACTATATAATATATAATAATAACTATATAATAGGCAATATAATAATACTGATGTGACGAAAAGGTAGACCGGTATGATTTGGTTGACTAAAAAGGCAACTTGACCGGGTCTGATGTTATGGCCCTGAATAGTGCTATCCTTATAGCCCTAACTTTGACAATATATATACGGGCCGGGTTTTATTCAGCTGTCCTGGTCCCGACTGCATGTTAAATTGCCAGTCAAGTCTCACAAAATTAACATTTTCGTACGATTGTTCAGTTTTTTCAAAAAAAAAATTTTGAAAGAAGATGTGACAAAAAGTTAGACAGATAGGAATTGTGATGTTATAGTAATTATTTATTTGTTTTATAATTCTCATTATTAATTAAAGCTTATTTTCAGTAACGTATCGTTGTTCCAAGTGTTGGATTTATTTAATAGGATTTTGTTTATCTTGAATTTTCAAACCATAAAGTTAAAGTTTTAGTTCACTTTATTTTCAACTATTTTTAATCAATTAGTTGATTAATGAGTTAGTATTATTGACCTATGGGAATTTTGTCCTACTAAATTTAAGCAAGTTGGTTGATTTAGACTAGGGCCATAACAATATGTATTACCTGCGGAAAAATAAAATGTGAAATGCTACGCTATTTATTTGAAGTTAAGTCTATGCACGTTTCAAACAGTATATCCAAAAGAATCTAGGGCATCCGAATAACAAAATATTTAACTACTAGGTTGTGCAACCCAAACGGTGACAAAAAGTCAGAGAAACATTATTGGAACAAGTGTATTAAGTGTTTTGTTAGAAAGTTCGTTACACAAGCAAGGCGAATTTGACAATGAATTATACGATTTTACAATGAAGCAAGTGGAAACAAAAAGTATCATTTAGTGCCGTTAAGGCCTGTATTATGTATCCCTTCAAATTCATTGATAAATTTGATGAAGCTCCTTTAACATTTCATTAAATTTTCATGTTTGATGAATATTTTGTTTCTAATCTTGTTGGACGTCAACATCTGAGGAAATAGCTTTATTTGGCTTAAGAGTTCTTACACATGTTCTATATACATTTAGACAATTGGTCAGAATTTAACATTTTAATAACAATAACAATAACGTTAATTTTAGCTAGGCTGAGTAACACGAAAAGATCAAATGCCGTATGACAATAAAAATACGTTATTGTTAAACATTAATGAAAAATGTTATTTACAAATGATTTTTTATTAGTTAAAAGTTTTTCCACTCTTCTACATAATTCGATATCCCTGACATAAATTTCGATGCAAAATGTTTTTAATTTTGTTGTATTATATTTCACTCATTGACTATCGTGTTTCCCAAAACACCATGCAAATTACTTCGCTATAGCTTATATGTAGTTTTATTTTACATATTCTGAAACTCCATTCTTGGGCGAACCTGAACATGATTTATTGTATTTACTGCATAAACGCAGTAGGTCCGATTATGTGAATTATACTCACAGTAATATGTAAATAGTCAAAACATTTTTCTTCTCGACATTGGTCACCACAAATCTGTTCATATTTATCCTTTTACGATTACATCTAGTATGTATTTACAAGCCACCGTAAAAATTCAGTGAAACTCTTTAAGCTAGGATCTGTCTATACACTACATATTAAAGTACATAGAGTTATACTTAACTTTATTTTTAGTTTATAAGTTTGCTTAGTCAAAACATCGCTGACGCATAACAACAGTGGTGCTAATTGGAGACAATGTTAGCCCGGCAGTTTGACTCTCAAGAGATGGTTTTGGTTGTCCATCTTGGCAACATACTTCAAAGTTTTGTGCCAAATTAGCGCAAAATAGAAATAGAGTGTCTCTTGCTAAACTTTCTCCTAAACATGAGCGCCGTCCAATTGAGAATGGAATTAGGTTTTCATTTCTTTGTACTGTGGTACCATCTATGCTCAAGAAACGTTCAGGCACAAACTCTTCCACGTCTGGCCCCCATATATTTGGATCATGATGATTTCCCCAAATATTGGCAAAAATCAATGTTCCTTTTGGAATTTTGTAACCGTGGAACATTAGGTCCTCTGTAGCTGCGTGTGGTATACTGGCAGATGCAATTGAAGATACTCGGAGTGTTTCCAGAATTACTGCCTCAGTATACGGTAAACTATATCAAAATTGGCAACATTAATTAAATTTACAACAAATCAACAATTCTCTACCTTTTCTTGTCTGTTAAGCTAGTTACTCGACTTCTTCCTATAACTTTATCCAATTCTCCATGCAATTTTTCCTGGACTCTTGGATTGTGTAGTAAAAACAGATTCAACCAGCTTAACGTCACTGAAGTTGTGTCAGTTCCCGCGATGAAGAAATCAGCCATAACAGATTTTAAGGATTCAACTAAAAGTAAAGTGAGAATTGCACATTATTTTTGATTGTAGTATTGAATATAGAATATTGGATTCATTAGATTCAAAATAGATGCAAAATAAACTTGCAGCACCACTGCTCGCCGTTAGTGCTATAGTTTGAAAAATTATAGCGCAGCACAGGTGGAACTTGAAATAACGTTGCTAGTTTCAGTATTTTAATAGAAGAAAGAAGACCCGCTTCCGCATGAGGGGTGGGTAGCGTTGACGAAAGTGGTAGTACTTGTGAGAAACTATTCCCATCTAGGTGCAGCGGTTGTGCAAGCCAAAATGTATTATCGGTAGCGATAGTTTTCACATGCCGCGAAAATCTCAAGGATTCGTTTCCTGTCCACCGCAAGCATTAGTGGTAGCAGGGAAATACATAGTGGGAAGGGTGTGATAAATACTAAACAATAAACTTATTTTATAATAAAATCAACACTTTATCTTGAGAAATAGTGGTACAAGAACATTTTTTTTGAAAATTTTATAAAATAGTATATTGACATACAAATTCATGAATTATTCTCCAAAGCAGTTTTTATATTACCTCCTCACTTCTGCTAAAACACATATCCTTTTTCCATCGAATTTTTCCAACACCATGAAAAGTTACCTTCTTAACCTAATTTTGTATATAACCTTCTCACTTCCCTTTGCAATACTATCCTAAGTTCTTAACAGTTGTCTGGATTTCGATTTACCATATACGCAACGATGTTTCCATAAAACTGTCCTTTCTTTCTTATACTTTTATAATTAATTGTCTTTAGGAATTTTGTCTTTATAATCGCTTTATTGTAAACTTGCAATAAATTCTAACTAAACCAACTTGGATTTTGAGTTTGCATAAATCTTTACACTTTTGCTCGCAAAAGCAAAATTTTTTTAATGTTTCCATATTGACCTATCGTCACTTTATAGATGGGAGCCTCATAAGTCCCATAAATTGCCCCGTTACAAATCCCGGATTTTTGTTGTAGTTATCAAGGTTGCTATGAGGAATTAATCTAAACTCACTATGATATCATAGGCAGTTTATCATAGCAACCTTGGTACTGGTTGTTAGGTTGCGAATGGACCATTTTTTTTACTAAAACTTTCCTCCGTTTATCTTGTAAAGGCTTTTACAACACTACACACACTCAAAATTATCACCACCCCTTAGCTGGGCACATAATAATAACACCAAGCCACTCCAGATTACTAGAGTTACACACAACACAACAAATAAATTTAATAATTTAAACCTTAGCTTTGGTGGGTGGTGAAATTTCAAATAGTCATAAAAATTTTGATTCGAATATTTTCGAAACCATCAAAACTATCATCTCAAAATGTGTTTTTGCTCACTCTTGCTAAATTCCAAATCGATCCGAGAAGTTTTGACGAAATGAAAGCTGGTAATTGAATCCTATCTGTTAAACTCCCTTTCGCCAATTTTCAAATGAAATGGCAACGCGGAAAATTAAAAACTACTAGAAATTGGAGGAAAAACGAAATTTGAAAATAATGCTGCGATTTTCCTGTATAAAAAAAACGGAGAAAGATAAGTACACAAACATACTAAAGTAAACTTGATCAGTTTAAAAAATTTGTTAAAAAAAAACTGAAACAAGAGTATTAAAATTCTCAAATTCTGATGGTGGAATGAAGAGTTTTTCTGTAAATGAGAAAGATGCCTTGACCATTGTACGTTGCGATTGATGTTTAGAGCGGGATGACCAGCTCTGTCCCTAAGAGAATGTAAAGTGTGAAGTGGGAGGGCATTCTCTGAGAAGGACAAATCCCGCTGAAAGTCGATTCAAAAATTGGTCCATTCGCAACCTAACAACCAGTAGTTATNAAAAACGGAGAAAGATAAGTACACAAACATACTAAAGTAAACTTGATCAGTTTAAAAAATTTGTTAAAAAAAACTGAAACAAGAGTATTAAAATTCTCAAATTCTGATGGTGGAATGAAGAGTTTTTCTGTAAATGAGAAAGATGCCTTGACCATTGTACGTTGCGATTGATGTGTAGAGCGGGATGACCAGCTCTGTCCCTAAGAGAATGTAAAGTGTGAAGTGGGAGGGCATACTCTGAGAAGGACAAATCCCGCTGAAAGTCGATTCAAAAATTGGTCCATTCGCAACCTAACAACCAGTAGTTATAATGAAAATAAATAAGAAAGATTTGTATATACTTTATAGTTTGAAAACATCAAAGTTTTTACAACTTTTAAATATTTTATACACTGGTATCCCGGGCAGTGATCCAGAAAATCCATAACTTGTATTTCGTATTCATATTCGTTACAAACTCAAAGTCCCAAATATGTTTAAAATGATATATTCAGCTGGTGTAACTGAATGAGTCATACCAACCAGTTTTGGTTTCGCATGAATAGAATATAGCATATACAGTAATTATTCCAATTGTACAACGAACATTCTACGTCCAGTTGGCGGGTATCGTGTATGTTCAAATTTTTGAAGGGCAATTATTTACTTCAAGTCAGAACATAAGTTTAAAAACAAACACCGGTGGTTACTCTTTAACTTAATACATTATTTAATCAAAAAGCCGAAGTGTTTAACGCTTGAAACTAAACGAAAAATTATGGCTGACTTATCCAACACACCCAGCAAACACGTGTGTATAAAATACTCAGTGAACAATTCAACGCTGACAAGGATTCTAAAAAGAAAGTAACAAATTACCGAATTTACAGGAAGTGCGAAGGTAACTTAACACTGATTCAAACTGATTAATGGCAAAAATTAACATCAGCAGTAAATTGTGTTTCTAAAACATATCTTTATAAGAATTGCAGAATAGAAAGTACTGTGTATCGAAAAGCGTCAAGAATAAAGATTTTTCTGGTCACATTTGGTACAATCAAAATTATATTAATGTAGAATTACTTTTTTTGCTTCCCAATACTACGAGCAAAAGCCAACCGCTTGACGCTGATATTATTAATTCCCTGAAATGCTATTATTCGAAATTAATTATAAAATTTTTTGACAAAGGGCAAAATTTTGCTCATGTCACATTTGCTCGTAGTATTGAGATTGTCTGTCAGTCGTGGAACGATGTAAAAGACGAAACTATAATCAATTGTTTTGCTAAGACTGAGAAGTCGGAATAAATGCACCTAAGTGAAGTATTACGGTACTTAACGGGAGAAGGGAGTGGCTATAAGTTGATATAGCCATTCAGAGTTCGTTGCACAATTGGAATACTTCCTGTAATTCCTAATCGTGTTCATTGTTGCTACTCACCTCCATTTTTTGGATTAAAGCTTGAATCAGGATTAGTTGTTTTTGCAACTTCTTGCAAATAAACATCTACAAAATCCCTTGCATTATTTGTTTCAGGGAGAGTGTCAGAATGTTCTTTAATAATACGATCAAACATCGCGGCTCGCGGCTTGGTGCTCTCCACCAACCGATTCCATCCACTCCAATTTGGAAACAATTTACCAATTTTAGGGTAAAAGAAGATAAACAAATTGTTTGAACTTTTGAATCCCAAAACATCTTTGGTAGATCTATTGATGGTAAATGCACCATAATGAATTACTGTAACTCCATAAACAATCAAATAATTTTGTGTATTTACCGTTCCAATTCATACAAAATTTGATGAAGTTTCTTATCATCATGGTCAAATCTCTCCCCTGTGACAATTTTCCAGAGTGAGTTTACAACAGCAAGCGAGAATCGATCCTGGAGTACTACTGGTTTTCCATTTTGTTTTTTCAGCCAGTTAGTAATGTTCCTCACGTCGTCCATTATTAATTCTTCCATGGAGCTTTTTCCGAAACCAAAATCACGGAGATTACGAAATGCAAATCTGCGCTGTTCTACCCAAGTATCTCCTACAGAGTTTACAATTCCTGTAAAATGAAATATTGTTTAGTAAAAATGGACGAAAAAAATGGAAGTATGAATAAAATGGAGACCTAATTACATGAATACTACGATATACATTAACATTATAAGTAAAATCATTCCAAAACATAAACTTATTGGCTTATTGGATAAAAAAATTGGCTGAAATCATGAAATCCGCACAAAATGAACCTTGCTAAAGCAATTCCCACAAATTACATTAAAATAGTGTGTTGTAGTTGTTCTTGTGACAAAATTCGCTATCTTTGTGTAAATTAGCCATTGATCTCTAGAATTATCAAATTTAGCATGCGCTCAAAACAATACTAATTTTCCTCACATGAAACTCGGCACAAATGTGTGACCTTATCAGCATGAATTTGGGGCTAAGGTTAAGAATTAACCTTTGAACGTATTAACTTATAANCGAACGTATTAACTTATAAGAGCTTGACCCCATATTAAATTTGGTTACCTAAACAGGTCAGCTATAAATTCTTAAAACTTTGAGCCTATTTGAAATTACTCAGGAAGTAGCGATATATTTTTGTGCCGAGGTTTAAATGAATCAGTATTAAGTTTCACAAAGGTTGAAATGTGTTGTTTACACATGAACGACTTCTAGAGGATATCATATACCATTCGTGAGAATAAAAGCAGCCTCACTGCAGTTCACTTTGTGCAGTGTTGTTTTCCTATAAAAATCAATTAAATAAGATAATATTTCTTACAATATCGTTGCGTTACAATGTAATTACTTACAATTTCCTGCCTAAACATCCTTANCCTCACATGAAACTCGGCACAAATGTGTGACCTTATCAGCATGAATTTGGGGCTAAGGTTAAGAATTAACCTTTGAACGTATTAACTTATAAGAGTTTGACCCCATATTAAATTTGGTTACCTAAACAGGTCATCTATAAATTCTTAAAACTTTGAGCCTATTTGAAATTACTCAGGAAGTAGCGATATATTTTTGTGCCGAGGTTTAAATGAATCAGTATTAAGTTTCACAAAGGTTGAAATGTGTTGTTTACACATGAACGACTTCTAGAGGATATCATATACCATTCGTGAAAATAAAAGCATCCTCACTGCAGTTCACTTTGTGCAGTGTTGTTTTCCTATAAAAATCAATTTAATAAGATAATATTTCTTACAATATCGTTGCGTTACAATGTAATTACTTACAATTTCCTGCCTAAACATCCTTANAATAAGATAATATTTCTTACAATATCGTTGCGTTACAATGTAATTACTTACAATTTCCTGCCTAAACATCCTTAACTACAAATGTCGATGAATGCTAAAGCTAAGATTAATGCAGATTAAAATTTGTGAATCCAGGCAACACCATCCGAAAATATAAAAAGGGATTCATTTGTTTCTACTTTACAACAAAATCATAATGCTTGTTAAATGTAATAATTATTTTACCATTTTTGTCTCCGGAAATAAATTTTGCAGCTTCGACATTTAGCCTTCCAGTTAAACAAGCATGGCTCAAACCTTCTTTGATAAGTTTTGTCCCATGGAGGAAAATTGCACTGTAACAAATATCAAGTATTTATATATAAGTAGGAAATAATTCTCATTTCGAGGAAATACTGTAAAAGAATAATACGTAAGAATTTAGGTAGAAATGTGGTTCAGCTAATCTAGTCAGTTTACTATTCCATGTGCATTCTCTTTTTCTGTGATCCCATGTGCCTTCATACTTCTACATGCNTCGAGGAAATACTGTAAAAGAATAATACGTAAGAATTTAGGTAGAAATGTGGTTCAGCTAATCTAGTCAGTTTACTATTCCATGTGCATTCTCTTTTTCTGTGATCCCATGTGCCTTCATACTTCTACATGCTCCCCACTTCCCAACTACTAAACTGAGCGAAAGGACATTTTCTCCGAATACATTCAGATCGCAAGTTAAGTGACACGTTTATGGTTCCAACATTTTAGGCAAAATTACTTTTTGCAGAAAACCAGTTATTAACATCATATAACATATTTAATTTTAAACAAACACAGTTAGGACACGTAATACAGAATATAATTGTGGGACAACTGGGACATGTCGCACATGTAATGTAGTACATGTAAGTATATGTATTGTAGTGCATGTATTGTAGGACATGAATTGTACAATTAATCTACCATTCTTTTGTAGGTAATCTTTACTGATACAACATCCAAAATTGAAAAGATTTCGGAAAGTGACGAATTCTTCAAGCAGATTACAGTATTCCTACGACAATTTGAAGTGTAGTTTGAAGTGAAAAAAAAAATTTAAAAACTATAACGAACAATATCTCAGCCATATACATACTATTTCAAGTTTTTTTAAATCAGACACTGGTTTCCTAGTAACCAAGCTAATACGATAAAAAAGGAGTATGTTGCAAACCTTTTTTTGGTTTACCTAAATTGTCGTCAGGTTTGCTTTATTTGGTGTACTACTCAAGTACTACAATTGCACATTTTGTTTTCATTTATAAATATTTTAAATTCTTTAACCATTTTCTCAAGTATCTATTTTTGTTGTATATAAATTTTTTCCCTTTGTATTCAAAAAATAATAAATTACATTTGTGAATTTTGCTGAATTTTGTCAGTGTCGGCACATATAATGATATAGGCTATAAAACTCATACACACAAGCTAAGCTTGAGTTGTGATGTCAAAATTAAAATAACAATAACTTATCTTACTTATTGGGTCCAAATTTTATTCCAACGATTGGTCCATATTGGTTTGAAAGATCATATAATGCTTCATGTATAGAATCCCCGATTGATAGCAAATTCCCAAGAAATGGCAATGGAATTGGTCCTGCACAGATAAATAAACTGGAGAATTATACCATTGTTAAGTTTTGCTAATTGTTACGCATACATAATTCAAATTTTACCTGGTGGAAAGTTGTTTGGTTTTCTTGTGTAGAAATACCATACGTAAAGTGAGCCTAACAAAACACAGAATACTGCGAGCGCAAACATGTTCATTTTTTGTATTTGACCTAGGGTATTAAAATTGATTACTGAAACAGTTTGCACATTTGTTATATACTGAATTTAGAGAAAAACAGAAATTGAACCTACTTGATGCAATAACTATGTACATATGCCACTATTAGACTGAAATTCATACTAACTTTTTGTGATACGATTAGTATAAGTCATATAATACATAATTAATGTAATTAATATCGGCTGCGTGACATTGTAATATAACATAATTGTGTTTGCCATTGTTTGAGTAAACAATAGCATACAGGCGAAGATGGACAATTTTTTCAAATTCCCCTTGGCAGATGAGACATATTTGAATAGATTAGAAAGAAATCTAAGTGCTGTCGTTCATTATCGAGACAAAGTCTAACAAAATATTATTTCCCATTATCAACTTTTAAAGCAGTTGGATAAACATGTATGAATTGTATGCAAGAAACGCTTATAAAGCAATGAAACAGAATCCGTGAAACGTAGATATGTGAAACGGACACAAATGGATTATCAAACGATGAAATGGAAGAAACATGAATGAAACATGTTTGAGCCATTTAATTAACAAATGAAGTGGATTAAACATTAATGAACTAAATGGAGCATAATAGAAAGAGGGAACATGGATAAATCGTAANAATCTAGTCAGTTTACTATTCCATGTGCATTCTCTTTTTCTGTGATCCCATGTGCCTTCATACTTCTACATGCACCCCACTTCCCAACTAAACTGAGCGAAAGGACATTTTCTCCGAATACATTCAGATCGCAAGTTAAGTGACACGTTTATGGTTCCAANAACTGAGCGAAAGGACATTTTCTCCGAATACATTCAGATCGCAAGTTAAGTGACACGTTTATGGTTCCAACATCTTAGGCAAAATTACTTTTTGCAGAAAACCACTTATTAACATCATATAACATATTTAATTCTNTCGCAAGTTAAGTGACACGTTTATGGTTCCAACATCTTAGGCAAAATTACTTTTTGCAGAAAACCACTTATTAACATCATATAACATATTTAATTCTAAACAAACACAGTTAGGACACGTAATACAGAATATAATTGTGGGACAACTGGGACATGTCGCACATGTAATGTAGTACATGTAAGTATATGTATTGTCGTGCATGTATTGTAGGACATGAATTGTACAATTAATCTACCATTCTTCTGTAGGTAATCTTTACTGATACAACATCCAAAATTCAAAAGATTTCGGAAAGTGACGAATTCTTCAAGCAGATTACAGTATTCCTACGACAATTTGAAGTGTAGTTTGAAGTGAAAAAAAAATTTAAAAGCTATAACGAACAATATCTCAGCCATATACATACTATTTCAAGTTTTTTTAAATCAGACACTGGTTTTCTAGTAACCTAGCTAATACGATAAAAAAGGAGTATGTTGCAAACCTTTTTTTGGTTTACCTAAATTGTCGTCAGGTTTGCTTTATTTGGTGTACTACTCAAGTACTACAATTGCACATTTTGTTTTCATTTATAAATATTTTAAATTCTTTAACCATTTTCTCAAGTATCTATTTTTGTTGTATATAAATTTTTTCCCTTTGTATTCAAAAAATAATAAAATTACATTTGTGAATTTTGCTGAATTTTGTCAGTGTCGGCATATATAGAATGATATAGGCTATAAAACTCATACATACAAGCTAAGCTTGAGTTGTGATGTCAAAATTAAAATAACAATAACTTATCTTACTTATTGGGTCCAAATTTTATTCCAACGATTGGTCCATATTGGTTTGAAAGATCATATAATGCTTCATGTATAGAATCCCCGATTGATAGCAAATTCCCAAGAAATGGCAATGGCATTGGTCCTGCACAGATAAATAAACTGGAGAATTATAACATTGTTAAGTTTTGCTAATTGTTACGCATACATAATTCAAATTTTACCTGGTGGAAAGTTGTTTGGTTTTCTTGTGTAGAAATACCATACGTAAAGTGAGCCTAACAAAACACAGAATACTGCGAGCTCAAACATGTTCATTTTTTGTATTTGACCTAGGGTATTAAAATTGATTACTGAAACAATTTGCACATTTGTTATATACTGAATTTAGAGAAAAACAGAAATTGAACCTACTTGATGCAATAACTATGTACATNTTTGCACATTTGTTATATACTGAATTTAGAGAAAAACAGAAATTGAACCTACTTGATGCAATAACTATGTACATATGCCACTATTAGACTGAAATTCATACTAACTTTTTGTGATACGATTAGTACAAGTCATATAATACATAATTAATGTAATTAATATCGGCTGCGTGACATTGTAATATAACATAATTGTGTTTGCCATTGTTTGAGTAAACAATAGCATACAGGCGAAGATGGACAATTTTTTCAAATTCCCCTTGGCAGATGAGACATATTTGAATAGATTAGAAAGAAATCTAAGTGCTGTCGTTCATTATCGAGACAAAGTCTAACAAAATATTATTTCCCATTATCAAGNATTAGAAAGAAATCTAAGTGCTGTCGTTCATTATCGAGACAAAGTCTAACAAAATATTATTTCCCATTATCAAGTTTTAAAGCAGTTGGATAAACATGTATGAATTGTATGCAAGAAACGCTTATAAAGCAATGAAACAGAATGCGTGAAACGTAGATATGTGAAACGGACACAAATGGATTATCAAACGATGAAATGGAAGAAACATGAATGAAACATGTTTGAGCCATTTAATAAACAAATGAAGTGGATTAAACATTAATGAACTAAATGGAGCATAATAGAAAGAGGGAACATGGATAAATCGTAATATCAGAACACTTGGATAATGAGTTCCAGAAGCCTATATAAAATAACAAAGGACAAGTAATTGAGCATCTGCCCAGATTATAATGATATTGAAACAGGAAAATAATTATAAAAATAATTATAAGCCTGTGTTATTTCTTTGTTATTATGCAAGCCTAGTGCTTGCATAATCTAAACAATCTATTTTTCCTTTGCTTCTCAGAAGAGCATAACGGAAAAGCATAAATCATCCAGACTAACTTAAAGTCTTATTGTTGGCTTTTACAAATTTACTACACTAAATATGGTAGAAATTTCAAAGGATCCAAATACAGAATTAAGTAATCGATAGTAATAATATGAATCAAATAATAGGTGACATGGCACAATCAATTAACGTCGACAAAGTGAATCATATTTTTCGAGATGTAAAACTTAGGAATTATGATTTAAAATACTGTTGATGTGTTTAACAACATCACTTGACTAATCCCATGTTCTTTGGATTTTACCGAATATCTTACGTAGTTAGCATGTACACCTTTTCAGATTTAATTGTGGTAGGTTTAGATATGAATGAAGATGACGGTAATAAAGCAAAAAATGAAACACAAGATGATGCGGCAGTTACCGCTAACTGTAAAAGAAATCATCTGTTAACATGTAGTTTTCACTGGGACACGCCAAATGCTAATAGAAATTAGCAGTTAGATCAACCATCACTCATTGAACAATACTCATCAGTGGAAAAATACAATGAAGTTATATCAAATTCTTCGAATGCCAAAATAAGACCAAGCTCTATGACGTGGTTTGTTTAGACACTTTTTCCTAGGTCCATCTGCCAGCTCAGAATAGAAGATTACAACAATTTTTTGCACAAAATGTTCTTAAATCCATCGACAAACCTTTATAGTTGGTTGACATAATGAGTACTCGGCTGACCAATACCAAATTTTGCGCCGTCCCATCCATTATTACAAACCGACAATGAATCGTTGGAAACTTTCCAATCTAAGAATTTCAAATTTATTCCATTAATTTTCTATATAAAATTTCTCCACCTAAATTTTTTCCGAGGATCATCGCTGTGGGTTAAATCTTCATAATTTCAAACAAGTATCAGTTTTATTTCAAAAGAAATTTTTTAATTGCTCATTATTCAACTTCAAATAACTTCCCGATTCATTTTGCTTCTCACAAATTGGCGAATGTGAAGCAAAACGAATCCTTAAAAAGATTTGCCGGCGAAACTTCGCTGTGACGGAACTTCGTGAATACGTCTATATTATCTTCCATAATATCTAGTTTTTAAAACCTGGGATATTAAATAAAGTTAATTAAATATTAACAGTCATATCCGTTTATTGTTAGACATCGATAAAAAATAAGCTGAGTGGTACTAATGAAAGAGTAGCTGTCATTCAAATAGGTAAATGAAAAAATGTTTTGCAGTGTGAATTTAGAAAATCCAGTTTCCGGTTTGTATTGTTGTTGCAATTTGTTGAGGGAATAAAACAAAAATTTTCTTGATGAAAAGTTTTTGAAGGGGGTGCAGGGGGACTGGGGGGCATAGGTCCAAATTTGGAAAAATGGGGTCCATTTGTCAAGGTTTTACTTCGGCATTTATGGACCGATTAAGATGAAATTTTGCATGAGCATTTTCAATCGCATTCCCCAGATGGACTTTTTTTTAGATTTTCAAAATTCAAATTTTTTAAATTTTTGTATCATTTTGAAAAAAAAATTTTTTGAAAAAAAATCACTTAGGTCATGTGTGGTATCNGGGCATAGGTCCAAATTTGGAAAAATGGGGTCCATTTGTCAAGGTTTTACTTCGGCATTTATGGACCGATTAATTTAGAAATTTTGCATGAGCATTTTCAATCGCATTCCCCAGATGGACTTTTTTTTAGATTTTCAAAATTTCAATTTTTTAAATTTTTGTATCATTTTGAAAAAAAAATTTTTTGAAAAAAAATCACTTAGGTCATGTGTGGTATCAATCGTCTCCTTTCGACTCCAGCATTCATGTCGAACCAATTTTTATTCATTTTGACCAGAAATTCCGAAAATGGAAATACCCGAATTCGTATTTTTTTGCTTATCTATATTTTATTCGGTTATTTGAAGGCCGATCGGGCTAAGAATTTGTAAATATATAGAGGAAAATGGTCCGCAGCCGGACCTTTTTTTAGATTTATGAAATTTGAAATTTTTGAATTTTTGAAAAAATAATTTTTTTTTGGAAATTTTTTTCACTTAGGTCATATGTGGTATCAATCGACTCCTTTCGACTCCAGCATTCATGTCGAACCAATTGTTATTCATTTTGACCAGAAATTCCGAAAATGGAAATACCCGAATTCGTTTTTTTTGCTTATCTATATTTTATTCGGTTATTTGAAGGCCGATCGGGCTAAGAATTTATAAATATATAGAGGAAAATGGTCCGCAGCCGGACCTTTTTTTAGATTTATGAAATTTGAAATTTTTGAATTTTTGAAAAAATAATTTTTTTTTGGAAATTTTTTTCACTTAGGTCATATGTGGTATCAATCGACTCCTTTCGACTCCAGCATTCATGTCGAACCAATTGTTATTCATTTTGACCAGAAATTCCGAAAATGGAAATACCCGAATTCGTTTTTTTTGCTTATCTATATTTTATTCGGTTATTTGAAGGCCGATCGGGCTAAGAATTTATAAATATATAGAGGAGAATGGTCTGCAGGTGGACCTTTTTTTTAGATTTTGGAAATTTGAAATTTTTGAATTTTTGAAAAAATAATTTTTTTTGGATAATTTTTTCACTTAGGTCAAGTGTGGTATCAATCGACTCCTTTCTACTTCAGCATGAATATGTAACCAATTGTAATTAATTTCAACCTGATATTTCGAATTTGCAAATACCCGAATAAGTGTTTTTTTGTGGTTATCTATCATTTATTCGGTTATTTGAAGGCCGATCGAGCCAAGAATTTGTAAATATATAGAGGAGGATGACTTGAAGGTGGACCTTTTTTTAGATTTTGGAAATTTGAAAATTTTGAATTTTTGTAAAAAAAAATTTTTTTTTGAAAATTTAATAAGTTTAGGTCATGAGTAGTATCAATCTACTCCTTTCGACTCCCGCATTCATGTGGAACCATTTGCAATTAATTTAGACCTGATATTCCCAATTTGGAAGTAACCGAAATCGATTTTTTTGTGCTCATCTTGCATTTATTCGGTTATTTGTTGGCCGATCGAGCNGTAACCGAAATCGATTTTTTTGTGCTCATCTTGCATTTATTCGGTTATTTGTTGGCCGATCGAGCTAAGTATTTAGTAAATATATAAAGGAGGATAGGTTGAAAGCGTTTTTTCGTAATTGTTTTTACTATATAGTAAAAGTTTAAACCTAGTAAACCTAGATACTAGATAGTAGAAAACTTTTCAATTTTTAAAACCAAGCAATGTGGTATAAAAAAATTTAAGTTTAAGTTTCAGTGGAACCTAATGGTAAGCAACATTTGAGGGATAAATCACCATTAGGTGTACTGTTAATCAAAGTGGTTCTGGGATTAGACAAGCTGTTGACATGGTAAAGACGTGCATTTTTTCAACATTCAACAGTGTGGAACACTTCATTCCTTGTTGGTTGCCAGAAGATGCAAAAGTAGGTACTCCAACGGAAAATGCGGAAAGGCTTACACTTAGAATGATATCAACGCTCCAGATGAACCAATCCGTCATCTCGAAAAGCAAACAAGCGAGAAACCCCTAATTCATTATGCTTACCTTAGCAATATCCTATAAACCTAACAAACAGGCAAATAATATACTAAGATACCTTGGAGTATACCATATTTCTCGGATTCACGATGCACTGACTCTTATTTTTCTATTGAGTCATAGTCGCTCATAATGAACTTGATAATCGGGAAGTCTGAGTCAGATTCACGTGACACACAGTCATTGTGTCAGAGTGAATCCTAGCGTTATTATTTAATATTTTATTTTTAGAACAATTGAAGATTTCTTCACGTTTGACTGAATTACCTGAACTAATCAAAAAGTGCGTAAAAAAATTGCGAGTTTTTGACGTTAAGGCTGTAAGGGGTTTTATTTATCTCCCAGCAAACACCACTTATCCTACCAATCTTGCGCGAAATTTGAGCCTGAGTCACTATTGTCGACTAAATAATCCAATTACACATTAGTTTTTGGTTTCATCTCGTGAATTCGATATAATGTGGTAAAGCTTGAGCCATATTTGCTATGCTTGTATTTAGCTCACTTATTAAATAAATTGCCTTGCCTTATTTATAATAAAATAGATACAACAGGATTTTTGTCCAACTACTGACTTATTCTGCTAGTTATGTGGGGATTTGAGCATAAGACTTAATCCCCTCTACTGTACTCATAAGTGAGACAGTAGATTCCTTACCTGGCAATGAATGACCAGGAAGGAAGAGATGGCTCTGCTAATGGAAAGCATAGGTGAGTTTCGGAGTATCTATAGGTTCTGTAGCACAATTGATAGTGCGTTAGGTCCGGCGAACCTATGGCGTGGCATCATAGTCCACCATAGAACATATTTTTGTGGCAATCCATGTCTCTAAGTCAAAGTGGCGAGTCACCCACGCCACAGATATTTGGAACTACTATTATCGAATTGGCGTAACTTAGAGCGAAGCTAATTGTGTGTATGTAAGAATCATTTTCGTGCTAAAGTACCTCGAGGCTTCGTGAAAGTAACAGAAATTTTGATTGAATAACCTGAAATAGTCCCGTGTAAAGGTTGAGAAAGAAACCCAGCCAATATTCGTGACCAACTTGCGAAATCAACAAAAACGTCACAAATAGCCCTGCATACGTGAATGATAATGACGTGCTCTGATTGCTTCCGTAATAAATCAAACAACCAGCATCTAGTGTTGGTTATGACTCCGACTCCGGAGTCGGAGTCGGAGTCGAGAGTCGACTCCGACTCCGGAGTTGACTCCCAATATTTTGGGAGTCGGAGTCGGCGACTCCGGAGTCATTCATGTTTATTTGGGAGTCGGAGTCGCGACTCCGGAGCCGACTCTTCAGAGCGGCGGAGTCGATACCTCTTGTGAAAAAGGGATACACTACATCTGTTGGTTACGCAATCCTGTTTGTGTTTCAGTTTTGATCAAAGCTCGGCGTTTGGGTTTGGGCTCTCCTCGGGCAATTTTAAACAGCTCTATTGGCTCTGATCGAGCTATTTGAAAATCCCTGGTTGGACTCTGCTGGAGCTNTATTTGGGAGTCGGAGTCGCGACTCCGGAGCCGACTCTTCAGAGCGGCGGAGTCGATACCTCTTGTGAAAAAGAGATACACTACATCTGTTGGTTACGCAATCCTGTTTGTGTTTCAGTTTTGATCAAAGCTCGGCGTTTGGGTTTGGGCTCTTTTCGGGCAATTTTAAACAGCTCTATTGGCTCTGATCGAGCTATTTGAAAATCCCTGGTTGGACTCTGCTGGAGCTCTGCCCGGACTCTTTAAAAAAATTCTTTATGTTCTGGTGGGGCACCTGCTCTTCTGAAAATTTTCCATGGGCTTTGCTCAGGCACTTTTGAAATTATTTTTGAGAACTGTTCGGGCTCTTTTGAAATTTGTAAACGTATACCGCGCATGTAGAATGCGCACTGCACAAATACAATGCGTACTGTCCATATAGAATGCGAACTGCGCTTGTCTACTACACACTGCAATTCTTATACGAACTTCTACTGCGTATGTATAATGCGTACTCGACATGTAAATACACCGTATTTTTCCACGGTCCCTGCTCTTTGTAAAATTCTCGCTTGGGCCCTGCTCGGGCTCTTTTGAAATTTTGTGTTGGGCTTTGCTCGAGCTCGGTCTGTTTCCAAAAATTGTCCAAGCACTTTGTTCGCGCACTTTTTTGAAAATCATGCTTTCAGTCCAACTAAGGGTGCTCCCACTACTTCTCACCGCTACATCCCAGTGGCGTTCTGTTATTCGCAAAAGAGCCCGAGTGAGCAAGAGCCGGGAGCCCAAACCGCCGCGCTTTGGTTTCAACTGGAGAAATATTACTTCTATTCACTTTTTAGCTCTTCAAAGTAATTAAGTTTGCAATTACAAATTGACAATGTACTCAAACTGAAACACTGATGACGAGTTGTCAATACTGGAAATAGTGATACCTAAAGATAATCGACTTAGTTTAAGATTACAATCACCATCCCAGGCTAGTACTTCGAGTGTATTGTCATCAGAAGCTGAAGATGGACGAATGTCTAAATCAGAAGCCGTTAAACACTATGCTTTATTACCCCACGGAAAGTCTTATAAGTGTAATCATTGCTCGTAAGAGAATTTATGAAGTTAAAATAAATCTCACATTGTAATCGGATACATATCAATTTTAGTACGGAAATTAGTGGAGCAGCAAGCAAAGGGACATTCAACTTATGGAGACATTTGAGAAGGAAGCATGGATCTATTCTGGACTGTGGCAAAGAGACAGCTGAATTCAACCCAATCTTCAAGAATTTTCGACCGAAAGAAGTAACATTTTAGTATAGTGTTTTAAAAATGAGTGTCATGGTGTCTTATAATTTTATTAACGTCAATTTGTATAGAAATTTACTCAAGAGAATTTTGAAAAACTAATGGTCAATTTTATTGTGAAAACGGATCAATCCTTCCTCGTCACTGAAGAGGAGTCATTACATGAACTTTTACTTTACTGCAAACAAGACGTAAATATGATAACTCGACAAACAATTCGACGCAGAATCTCCACAATGTACGATTTCGAACTCCAGCAGCTGTACTACAGATTACAAGTAAGCTGTCAAAAATATGATTTGAAAACTTTCTGAAAATTTTAATTTATTTTGGTAGAACATCGATAGTAAAATTTCAACAATCATTGACTGCTGGACCTCTAGAAATCAAATTTCATTTCACGGAATCCTAATTAGTTATATTGATAAAGATAACTTGGAGGTACACCATGAGATTCTGGATTTAGATATTCTCAGAGGAAAACATACTGGGAAAAAATTGTCGAATTCATTTATAGCAGTTCTTAAACAGTTCAATCTGTTGGAAAACCTTCTAGCGGTGGCAACCGATAAGGCCAGTAACTGCGACATTCTTTGAATGTCTTGTTGCTGAGCTTACAGAAATGGTAACTAAATAGTCTTCAACTTTCATATCAAAAGGTTTAATTTAGGAAATAATTTACGCTATAAAGGGAATAGAATTCAACGAATGAAATCAGCGAGTTCGGTGCCTGGCTCATATAATTAATCTGGCTTGTCAAGATGCTCTTAGTATTTAAAAAAAAGGAGTCCTCAATGGTCGAAGAAGAAGAGGAGGATCAAGTTTCAGACTCAGAATTTGACTTGGAAGTAGAAGGCGGCTGTAGTCATACTGAAGATGAGGAAGTTGTATCACAAGCACCGTTGTTTTTTAGGGTAATCATTTGAATATGTTAAAATAATAGTGAAAACGAAATTGTTTCAATTTAGTTGCGAAAAGGTGCATTAAAAATACGAAAATCGATCCAGAGAAGAGAGACTTTTCGCAAACAATGTGAGTTATCACGACTAAAGTATAATATGTTTGTAAACGATATCTCGACACGTTGGAATTCAACGTACTTTATGCTAAAGCGTGCAACGGATTTAAAAATTGTACGTTTATAACACTACGATGTCATTGTCACTCATGGTGTACATGGAGCTTTACAATCACTTAGAAAAGTACAAGGTAACTATCTCCTATTATGTTTGAAATTTATGTTTTGTAATTTATGGTAATAATTAGAGGTGTAACGAATAATGGTATTCGGCCATTGGCCGAATACCGTATATTCGGATTCGGTTCAATTTTTATCCGATTTATTCGTCATGCCGAATATTCGTTACACCTCTAATAATAATTATGAAGTTTGTAGCCTGACTCAGGACATTCAGATATTCTTGTTGATGTGGCCGTGGCAGCTTGTACAAAATTAAATAAATATTATCCATCAACTGACGGAAATGTATTTGTGATGGGAACAAGTAAGTTTTGGTTGTATTTGTTCAAAAATTTACAGAAAATAATTATTTATTTCTAGTTTTAGATCCCAGATGTAAACTTACTTGGTACTCATGTAATGCTGCTCATTTTCCAAAAACATTGGTTGACAAATACAAAAGGTATCAATTAAAATTTATCAGATCCTAACCTGATCTAATTTTTTTTAAGTGAATTTAAATGTTGTTGGGAAACAACATATAAGCCAAAATTGTTACCAGGACTCAATTCTTTAATCGAAAAGTCATCAATGAAGGATAAATCGGAAAGCCTTTTCAATACTGAAATGAAAAGAGCGAAACTTGAAACTTGAGATGAGTTGCAGATTTATCTTGCAGAAAAGGCAGTACCTGCGTCACACGAATCCATGAAGGGAGGAGCTTTGCAATGGTGGAAAGTAATAAAGATTAACCTTTGGTACCATTGACCTTTCTTAATCATGTAACTCATTTTTTTTAATTACTACTAGGCTAATCAGGAAAAGTTACCTAATTTGTCTAAAATGGCGAGAGATTATCTCACCATATCTGGTACTGGAGTTCCAGTTGGAAGGCTTTTCTCGACAGGAGCAGATTTTTTTTCAAATCCAAATAGAAATCGAGTGTCCGGCAAAACAATCAAACAATGCATTTGTCTCAAGGCGTGGCTAAAATTGAATGACCAGGAAAAATTTAGACAATCTGTTTGCAAATCAATTACAGAAAATATGTCAGGAGAATAATGCACAATATAATAATATCTAGTACAATATAGCAATATCTAGTACAATATTTCAAAATTTAGCAACAAAAATTGTATTTGGACGTAGTGTTGTGTAAAATCGAAATTAAAAGTAAACTACAAATCAAATTTTTTGACTCCGGAGTCGACTCTTGAAATTTTGGGAGTCGGAGTCAGCGACTCCGGAGTCAACTCTCAAGATTTTTGGAGTCGGAGTCGCTGACTCCGGAGTCGCTGGCTCCGACTCCGGGCCAAATGGGAGTCATAACCAACACTACCAACATCCAACGTATTACATAAAAAACAAATGATCACACCATATCCAATACATGTGGTACTCATTCGTATGAATGACCATCGGAATTTCATTTGAATTTTTTCAAGTATTTCGTCAAAATCTGGATACGGGGNGAGTCAGCGACTCCGGAGTCAACTCTCAAGATTTTTGGAGTCGGAGTCGCTGACTCCGGAGTCGCTGACTCCGGAGTCGCTGGCTCCGACTCCGGGCCAAATGGGAGTCATAACCAACACTACCAACACCCAACGTATTACATAAAAAACAAATGATCACACCATATCCAATACATGTGGAANTACCAACACCCAACGTATTACATAAAAAACAAATGATCACACCATATCCAATACATGTGGAACTCATTCGTATGAATGACCATCGGAATTTCATTTGAATTTTTTCAAGTATTTCGTCAAAATCTGGATACGGGGAAGCATGTGGCGATAAGAACAATGTAAGCAGAGAAACATTAGTTGTCCAAAACTTCAGTCTTGATTTCCGTGCTAGAAAACAATGTATCTGAAGGAGCACCGTTGTAGCAGCACTAAAGGTTCTGACAATGTTCACAATAATCTTTTCAGTGTAACTTAGATTCATGAAGACTTTGGCAAGTTGTTTGTGGTTATGCACCAACCAAATAAAGTTTAAAATAAGTAGCATATTTACAACCCAATGGTACACGNAATGGCACGAACGTATTTTGAATTTCTGATTCAACTTCTCTTTGTCCATTGCCATTAGTAAATGTCCCTTCACTGTTATCCGTAATGGGTCGCGTGCGCTTCTACAAATTAGTTTCATTTAACAAACTAACATTTACTAACTTAATTATATCTTGTTCTGCCTCTATGAATATAATTAGGTTTAGGGGGAAAACTAATTAAAAAGTTTTAGTTAAAAGAGATCGAAACTACAGACGAATCTCCGAGCCAGACAGAGAACAAATGATGGATGATATGACCTATCCGACTTACCTATATTATGGAAAGAAAGTCGAAAGTGATTAGGATTAATCTATTGTTATTCACACCCTAAAAGTAAACATAGAAGTAGTTTTTCCTTTTAGTATAACGCTATCTAAAAGATTCTTAGTCAATAATCGTCTTCAAAATGAACGATGTCTATGCTTGCTTTTGAGCTAAAATATACTAATATGGCTTTAAATTCCATTGTCAAATCAACTACCCTGTACGGCTCAGGGGTGTGGAGATCAAAACACAAATGAAATAGAAAGGGTCCAACAGCAATACTTTAAGAGACTCCTCTACCTTCCGTTCAGTACCCCCCGATATTTTGTTCGTTTAGAGAGGCTGCCTTCCATTAAGCTTTGATGTATTCGGGTTTACCATCTCTCTATGGTTAAAACTCCTGACAGCTAACGAATCGAATCTTAATCTAAATGAGTATAAATGACTTTGAAAAATCTCGTATAAACATCCTATCAAAAAATGCAGTTGGTGTTTACAGTTGGAAAGTAGGCTGAAATCTATAGATATGCATGGTTTATATGAAAGGGACTCGGCAAAAGAGGTCAAATTTGTCCATAAATTTCTATTCGCTGGCTACCAAGACCACTTAAGAAAACTTTGATTTCAAATTCGCACAGCAATCTTACAACTATTCCACACTATCATCAAATAAATCTCTCTAAAATCTCCGAACCATTTCTATCGAACAAAATTTCCTCTTCGACGGCGACATGTATCCTACAAGTCAGACTAAACTCCAACTCTGTCTACAATAAAGGAAACTGGTTTAACATGGGACTTTTTGAGGAGAAATAGTGCAAATACTGTGGTGATCAACTTTCTTTCTTTCATGCTATTTGGGAATCCACTGGAACATCTCACATTCGACTGAACTACTTTCACGGAATGCCAAAGGATCCAATTCAATTTATCAAGGACGTCTCAGAAGCTGCGACTGATCCAAACTTCACATTCTATTTATCACTTTTAATTTCAAATATTTTAAAACTTTTTCAGTAATTTTAACACTCACAATTTAATTTTATTTAAATTTACTTATGCGCGTAACTGCATTGATAAGGCGATGGCCAAAGCCAAATAAACTAATTGATTGATTGATTGATTGATTGATTGTATAAAGAAACGGTTCGACGTTTGGATTTAAAAACTATCTCAAACTTTTATTAGAAGAAAGTACGGTAAAATGGAAGATGAATATATTTAAAGTGATAAATGGGTGGGTAACTTGTTTCAATGTGTGTGAAAGTGTACTTCAATTGCTTTGAAAGAAGTCTATGAACAATTTAAATTAGTTTATAAAACACACCGAACTCTAATCTTATCGGATTTCCACATTCAATATAAATAAAATTATAAATAAGGCGAACCTCGTCTAGTACACAGCTTTTAGCTTTTTTGGTATCAGATGTGTCATGTAATAAGCAAATTAAAAGGCGAGACTGCTGATTCAAATTTATTTCTCAATGTTGAATATTGTGGGGCTGAGAAGTGTGGAAATTTTGGAAGGATGGAATATTATTGAAAAAGGGACGGAGGTGTGGCTTTAATAATTCAATCAGTTATATCATATAGTTCAAATAAAATAAAATAAAATAAATGAAAATAGAGCTATACAAAATGAATTAAATCGTATGAATTAAACAAAAGGCACCATAATTTCAGAATTTTAAATAACCTAGATTAAATGATAGTATAAGCGATTCGGAGTTAGAAATTGGAAATTTCATTTTTTGAAAATATGACTTAATGTAGGAGATTGGGTAACTTAAAATGTGAACAAATAAAGGGTAAATAGAGGTTCCCACGCTCACCCTATATAGCTTTCCTTAACGAGAAACCTAATGATTCATGTACCACAAGAAATAGCATTTATTGGAGGATGCAATGGTACAAGTCCCATTATGTTCCTGACTAAGGAAGATATTTTAAAGTTAAAAACAAAATATCGGTTTTAATAAACTTGAAAATTACCCTGATGTACCGAGCACGACCGGGCGGTTATGTTCATGTTCACTAATGATGCTAAATGAGCTATATCAGTAATAAAATACAATTGATGTAATCTTTACACGTTACAGCAAAATCCTAATAGAAAATGAATTTGCTATAAAGATGCATTAGAAGAATTTTTCCCATTTAAAATGCATTTCTCAAATTTTGAAAATTAATAATTTTAAAAAAGGTTCCTTTTTCTGAAAAGTGCTAACAGTTTTATTTAAACCATTCAAAAGTAGGATACGAAGTGGAAAATATTAAGTTTAAACAATCACCGGCACAAAAGTTAAAATTTCTCTAAAATTAAAATTTTTGACTATTCTTCCAGGATGGATACGAGCATTTCGGATTCAAAAAATAGCCCGAGGAAATATTGTTCCACTGCGTGTACGTTCCTGGTATATACTATAATCAGGTATCAGAAATATATATTTGCAAGGGCGAAATTGAGGTACCGTAGAGCGACTACGCCGAGCTTCAATATTTATTTCGGCGTAGCTGCACCACCATTTGTTTAATTATCATCAATAATTTGTTTTATTCTTATTCTAATTTTGATAGGGGTTAAATTCAACTCNCCACCATTTGTTTAATTATCATCAATAATTTGTTTTATTCTTATTCTAATTTTGATAGGGGTTAAATTCAACTTAAAGCAATAGCTCTGATAGTTTGCCTTTTTTTAGAAAATCCCAATGTAGTGTATGTCCTGCCTTCTACTGAAAACTAGAGAAAACCTATCGACGAAAGAAGTGTGGTTTTGAGTGAAAAATAGCGTTAGTACAGTTGGTTGTAATTAGAGCAATTTTGACTTTGAAATAAAGTAATTAATCAAAAGCACCCAGCGTTCTAGTATATTAATTACTCAAACAAAGAAGTCAAAATACAACAGCCAAGAGCATTTTTTAGTAAATTTTTCTGACGTTGGATTTCATATTTCTTAATTTCGTTATATAATAGTTTCAGGCGGATATAATATGCAAACATTTTGGTTCCACGTGACTAATTTTTGTTTAATTGTTATTGCGTTTCTCAAAACTGAAAACAATTGATCAGATAATTCGAAACCGGGAGAGAAGTAACTTAATTTTTAAACTTTGCAATGAATGAGTTGCTATTCTAATGCTATTAATGAGTTGATACAAAGAAGCCATAAAAATAATCATACTTATTTGAAATAATTTCCGCTATGCCAATATCGAATTACCTGTATCAAAGTTAAAGCCCTGAAAAATATGCTATTCTAATGTTAAAAATGAATTGGTACATAAATGTCACCATATAAAATCGTTTCTTTGAAATTATTACCGCTATGCCAATACCGAATCACCGGGAGCGGAATTGCAAACCTCCAAAATTTCCCATTCTAATGTTATGAATGCATTAGAATATAGCTGCATTAAAGATAAAATACTTCGTTGAAATGATTACCGCTAAAGCCAGTATCGAATTACCTGGAGCAAAATTAAAAATTTGCAAAATTTGCTATTTTAATGTTCTGAATGCATTGGCACATAATTANGAATTACCTGGAGCAAAATTAAAAATTTGCAAAATTTGCTATTTTAATGTTCTGAATGCATTGGCACATAATTTAAAAAAATATGATTAAGTTTGATGAGAGCTATGAATTAACACAGTGAATTAACACTTTCAAGACATTTGAATCANGAATTACCTGGAGCAAAATTAAAAATTTGCAAAATTTGCTATTTTAATGTTCTGAATGCATTGGCACATAATTAAAAAAAATATGATTAAGTTTGATGAGAGCTATGAATTAACACAGTGAATTAACTCTTTCAAGACATTTGAATCANAAAAAAATATGATTAAGTTTGATGAGAGCTATGAATTAACACAGTGAATTAACTCTTTCAAGACATTTGAATCATACATGGGCATGTTAGCTGCCCTCTTGATCTCTTGCTCTCACGAACCAAGCCTGCCCTCCTGCTCTTTTGCCCTAATGCCTTCACAAATCAAGCCTGCCATCCTGCTCTCGTGCCCTTATGCCCTCATGAATTAAGTCTGCTCTCCTGACCTCATCAAGAGAGCAGGAGGGCACTTTGTTCATGTAAGAATCAAAACGGGAGAAACATTCCGATACAAAAAAAGCGAATCATTTAGAAACTGTGGTCGGAACAAGGGTCTAAACCCACACATAAAAAAGAGGACATGAGAAACAAAAAAAATAATGACAACGTACTCTCAAATTGTAATGTTGTATTTCTAAATATTATTACCGTGTTTATTGACAACTTGAAATTCTTTGATAAAAAAAACAAACGCATTTGTTTATGATTGCTTGTTGGTTTAATTATTTTCCAAATAAAACAAAAATAAAGCGCGATCATTGCGTTTGCATTTTAAACTAGATTTAATATAAATACACAGAAATAGGGTTATAACAGAAATTAAATGTTTATGTGAGGGCAAATTAACTGGCCTAGTGCTCTCACGATCTAAATCTACACTCCTGACTTGACAAACCAAGCCTGTCCTAATGTCATCACTACCAAAATCTGCCCTCGTGCCCTCACGAATCACCCCTTCCCTCTTGCCCTCATGCCCTCACGGTTTAAGTCTTTCTTTTTTCTTTCATACTAATACCTGCCCTCGCACCCTCAGGGCTGCCCTCATAGAGAGGGCACGAGGGAACTTTGCCCATGTATGAGTTGAATAGCATATTTTGGAAATTTGTTACTCCTGTTCCGCTAATTTTATATAGGTATAGTTGTAATGGCCCAATTCCCGTAATTGTATAGAGCGCCTGATAGTATTAAGGCTCCTAGTACTTTGAGATTACAGAAAATTTACGGGAACGAAAATGATAGAAAAGTTGTGATAGAATTAACAGCTGTCTATTCCTAACCGAAATATGTAAGGAAGATTTAAATGAGTCACGTTTCATAGTTGTGTATTAATCTCATAGTTTCATAGTCTTACAGTACTATGAAGCGTTCTATACAATTGCGGGAATTGGACCAGTAATTTATAAGATATATGATTATGTTAGATGGCAGGTATATACCAATGCATTCATGTCGTTTGAATAGCAAATTTTTGAAGCTTGTAATTACGCTCCCTGTAATTCGACATTGGGTTAGCGGTAATAATATCAAACAAGTGAGTATATTTCATGGCAGCTATGTACCAATGCATTCATAACAAGAATAGCAAATTTAAGACGTTTACAATTTAGGACCCGGTAATTGACCTAACAGTTTAGGGTCCGTTAATTCGATATTGGTATAGCGGTAACAATTGTAAAAAAGTATGATTGTGTTCAATAGCAGCTATGTATCAACCTTTTCATAACATTGGAATAAGAACATTTTAGATACTTGTAATTCCACTCCCGGTAATTATTTCAAATGAATACGTTTGTGTTTAATGGCAGCTACGTACAAATGTATTCATAGCATTAAATTAATAAATTTTTACAAGTTTTGAATACGGATCGACCGATGTAAAGTTTTTGGCCGATGACGATTTCGGCCGATTTAGAAAAGAATATGGCCGATACCGATTTAATCGGAGACCAATTTTATTTAAATTCATAATTTTAATTTTAAATGAGTGCCTAACATTAATATGATCGATTTTAGCACATTTAAACTCACATTTGAGTCATTCTCTACCAGGGTTGGAACAAAAAAAACACGCTTGTTTAAAACTGTTTTAAACTGTTTTAAACAAGGCTGTTTCTTAAAAAAACAACATTGTTTTAAACAAATGCAGGAACGGAATGCGCACGATGATTCATTGAAACTTTTATCGGCTGTTCTTTAACATTTTAGACGATTTCACTTGACGGCCTTTCTCTTTAACTTGGGCAGGTGGAGTTTGTTTCCAAATACTCGCTCCCGCCTGCTCGGATTTCTGACAAAATGTGTTAAATTCAATTTCAATCCTACAGAACGAATCAGACTTCCAATTAGTTTACTTACATTTACATTCAACTACTGTGTTTTGGACACTTGAGTAGTGAAATAAAAAAATTAGTTATGTGAGGGCTAGCAACTGGGAGAAATAGGAGTCGTAACAGGGTGTGTGCGTTTTAGATAGGGCATTCAATAACGAACCATTTTGAAAATTACGTAGTTCGTTAGTTTGTTTCTGCCAACTACGTTAGTAACGTTATTTTCCGTTAGTAACAAACTAATTTGAAATTTTATTAACTAATGGCAGTAGTCGTTATAAACTTGACGGGAATTATTGCAAAAGGCACAACGTGTCCAAAGTTTTATCTCTTAAGCACGATCGAAGTTTTGTCACAAGAACACCGAAAGCAGAGAAAGCTCTCTCGAACTCGAAGGTAAAATTGATTTTAAATATTTGTAAACCTTCTGCAAATGTAAGCCTCTACCTCCACCTCCTTCAAATAAATTCATCTCTTTCTGAATTACTTGAACCAAATTTTTATCTGCGTCATTTGGTGCAGACTTGATCTCAACCATCTCCTGGATTGCAATTTTCAGTTGGTCTTTCAGAGTAAGGGATGGAACTTCTGTTTGGATTACTTTGACGGAGTCCTCTAAAAAATTTACGACTTACTAAGGACTGAATTAAATAAAATCATAAATTATTACCAGAGTCAGAGCCAAGCGCTTTAAATTTGCCTAGGAGATCTATTAAAGTTTTGATGGTCTTATTAATTACTGATCGGGAAGGAACAGAGAATAATTCCTTGTCTTCTGAGGTGTCCGCATTATAATTATAAAGACTTGTTGGGTTGTGAAGGTATAGCAAAATTCCCGCCAAGCTGTGACGCCTTTCTTTAATTCTTGTTGCCAATTTTAAAATTAGCGAATTGCTCAAATCAGTGTTTAGGTTTCTAATTTGCGACATCATAAACATCAAAGCGGAGTCAGCTATGAGAAGCGTAACATCACGCTGACAGATAGTTTCTAAAGTCACCTTGATTGGTTCAAAGACAGCTAAGATTTCTGAGATTGTATGAAATTGCTCAGCCGTGAATGAAATTGGCGACTTGATGTCAATGAGAGATCTTTGAATTGGAAACTTCACTTCTTGGAATCGCTCGAGCATACAGTAAAGACTGCTCCATCGAGTTTGACAGTCTAGAATCACTGATTTTTCAGATTGGAAATTTTCTACACAATGAACTTTTGGAAAATTTCATTCTTTAGTGGCGAACGTCTAAACATTGAAACAACTTTTAGAAAGTTGAGACAACAGATTCAATTTTTGGATGGGAAATGTGAGAAACCAGATCACGTTCGATTTTGTAAACCATCACAGGATTCTTCAGTTTGGTTATCATTCTCTAAAATTTCCTCAACCGCTTGCTCATCTCCATCTAAATGTATCAAGAATGTTAATGTAGTGTATTTCGGTTAGAAGATTGCGTTTAAGAGCTTGTAAACTTAATTTAACATTTTGATTTTATATTTTTACCTGTGATTGTGGTTGTGGAATTGTAAAAGGTATCAATCACTGCCAGTTGGAAACCGTAAGCGATGCATATTTGGTGCTCGGCTTCTAAAAGTCTTCCAACCTTCAACATAACATTTGGACCATCTGTTGTTATGGCAACTACATCGTCTGCCAACGACAGACCAAATTCTTGGAGTTTGGAAACAAACTCTTTGATCTTCTCAGCTGTCAAGCTACCAAAGGCACGAGCAAGTCCAAAGCTCCAAAATTTAAAACTGCAATTGCGTACGGTTATATTTACATAGCGGCGATTCTTCAATGATGTCCACTCGGCATAGGTTAAGCTAAATTTTGCACCATCTGTGACCCTTTCTTTGATTTCGGAAATGATAAGCTGACGTACCCTTTCTCCATAATTCATCACCAAATTTCTGATTGTGGAAGCTGACTTTGGGACTGTTTCTCCAGTCTTCGCATTTAAGAGTGAACGCAAGTCGGTTGAACTAAAAAATAAACGAAATGGTAGACCATCCTTTGCTGTCATCCGAGCCAAAATAGCGGGTAGTGATTTCTNTACCCTTTCTCCATAATTCATCACCAAATTTCTGATTGTGGAAGCTGACTTTGGGACTGTTTCTCCAGTCTTCGTATTTAAGAGTGAACGCAAGTCGGTTGAACTAAAAAATAAACGAAATGGTAGACCATCCTTTGCTGTCATCCGAGCCAAAATAGCGGGTAGTGATTTCTCGTCTTTCGGTAGAAAAATTGTGCTAATTTTCCTTTGCTTATTTGGAACCTTTGCAGAAGAATGAGGTTGGACATCTTGTTTTATCTTCTTTTTCAGCGTTATATTATGTACTTTCAAATGAGCTAATAAACTAGCATTGGTTCCACCTTTTGTACTCAATTCCTTTGCACAAACGTTACATCTTGCTGTCAACGTGTCTTCCGCTTTTCCAAAGTGATACCAAACGGATGTGGGATCAAGTGCTTTGCTAAGGTATTTGGAATAAGCCTTGACTTTAGACATTTTTTTGGAATCAAAATCAAATTGACTACAAAACTAAAACTATATTAAATTTTTCATTATTCTTTTGAGCAATGAGGAATTTTAAATTAGAACCCGATGGTTGCTTAGAATTTTTCAGTTCAAATAAAAATTTGGCGCCGCATTAAATAACGTTAGTGCCATCACAAACTATGTTATTTCCGTTAGTGAAAAAGTTTCCGTAACTACGTTATTTCTTATAACGTAGTTACGTTATTGAATGCCGTAGTTTTAGAGTCAAATTTTGAAGAAATTAAAAAAATGTTCAAAACAAAAATAAATTATTTTAAACAAAAAAACACGTTTATTTAAAAAAAACACTCGGATCTCTGTAGCCTTGAACATTAATTTGTCCTCACTGGTGCGTTCTTTGAGTTTAGTGTAATCTTAAGAAAAAAGACAAAAAAAAAAGTTTTAAACAAAAAAAACAGTTTTAAACAAAAAAAAACAGTTTTAAACAAAAAAAAAACTGTTTTTTTTTGTTTTTTAAAAAGAAAACACTGTTTTTTTCCATCCCTGTTATCTACTGAAAATTGAGATAGTAAAAATTTCGATACAGTCTGCACAGTTTATACCAAACTTAATTGCAGAGTTTTAAAAATTTGAGCTTCCATCATTATGTTCTCCATAGCTAAGTCTGTCTTAACAAAGATTCCATTACCCAAGACCAAGCAATGCAAGCGACAGCAAAGTTAAATTTACGTTACAATCTACGTTACCATAATTTGTAATAATGGACCACATGCAGAAGTGGGCGGTTTGAGGCACTGTGAACACCCGTACCCGTATATTGTTTTAAAAATCTGACCCGCTCATACCCTACTCATAGTTGCCCCCTCCGAAGCAGTATATTGTCTAAAAATTAAGAGTATGCTCATATATGTACTCACTCCTCTTCGAAAAATTTAGCCTCAACGCATATACGTACGGGTAAATGTACGGTGTACCATCCGGCATGGTGCACATCAGGGTTTCGTACCCATATCTTCACGTAAAAAATTACAGCTGCTAATATCAGTACCCGTACTTTTTCCTCGCCGTATATATCATATCCGTACCTTATCGGAAAAAATAACGTCCGCTCATTCCAAAACCCATACATACAAGTAAGGGTACGTAAGGGTATGTATAACATTTTCCTAACCCAATGTACGGCGAACTCAAAACGCCCAGCTGTGACCACATGCATGGCAAAAATTCTATCCCGAATAAAAATCGTTACAATGTTGCATGTTTCGTAATATCTGTTTGACAAGATTGTTTCGAAATCAAACCCTTCCCACCATACCGCTCTCAGCCGTCTTTACCGCTTACTGCCCTCTCTACTTCCCAACGCTCTTCATAGTAAACAAATTTTTAATCGGAGACCGATTGTAAAGTTGATAGGTTGTCTAGAAGTCGTCTTAATCCAGAGATAGCCGAGTAATTTTTATTTTTTTATCATAACCTTCCTAAATTAAATTTTAGTTTCGAATTGTAAAAAGTTACTTGAATTTTAAAATTAATTGAAAGGTTACGTGAAATAAAATTTTCCACTAATATATTTAGAGTAGAGGTTTGGGCTTCTGATGTTTCTCCATGCCCGCTTGGCTTGTGCTTGTGACATTTCGTACCGCTTGTTTGTGCTTGCGGGTAAAGCTATGACTTCAGAACCCGCTTGGAAGCGATTGTGAACATCCCAAACCCGCTTGTGCCCGCCTGTGTACAAGCAGCCCGTGGGTGCTTGTGGAAGTACTCAAGTGAACTTCAATCAGCATAAATAAACAGTGTTTTCAAAATTTAAAAATAAAGAATCTTGCTCATTGTAAAACAAGTAATCTCAAAAAATTTAGTTTTGATACTCTAGTGTGTTTATACCAGCGCTGGTTTCTTTGTACTGTAAATGGTGAGTAAAAACTAAATTTTGGATTCGACGAAAACGTGAGTTGGAAAATATACAAAGCCTTTTTCTCCTATCTCAAAATTTGTTTAAATTTTTAAGTTTTTGCTTGCCCTCATAAGGTAGAAAATGCTCTTTTCAAATGTTGTTCAAAATGGTTAGCGGAACAACTTTTATCTAAATATACCACTTTATACTGTGAAACCTTTAGGTCTTATGGATTTTAATGTTAGGTAAAATTGGGTTTTGTTGACCTTGACCTATTAGATGGGGTAAACGGATGACTGCAGAGAAATCCACCCACACATTGGATCTAAGATTGACTCGGTCGGGTATAACATTGGAGAGTCATGAACTGTTTTGTGATACAAGTTTTTCAGCATCCCTTTTTTCAAAATTTTTCGAATCTGATTTCGAAGCAGTTGTAATTTTATATTGAGTCTTCTCCGCAAGATTACCGGCGCCGATAGATCCCTCTACAAATATTAATTCAACACTCATTTCAATATACTTTTATTACCTATTTCTTGGCTTACCCATCACACCAAATCTTCATCAATCTAATTCCACAATAATTAAAGCGTTCTGTTTCAGTAAATGTGTTGTTTTGTCTTGTTAAAGAGTACTACCTTCCGCCGAAGCTCACCACCTTTACTCCTAGGCATCAGCTGCCTGATCTCATTTCCAAAAATGTCTTGTTGAGTTGGGTTTCGGTTTGGGTTGTGTTTGTAGACTAATACCCGTATCAAAAAAATTCACCCACAAGTACTTGCGAATTTTACAAGCGCTTGTAAAAACCCGCGAGTGCTTGTGACTTTTCTAACGCGTACCTGCCCAACTTCTACTTGTCACCTTTACCACCCGCTTGCTTCCGCTTGTTTTCCTGCTCGAAACCTCGCTGCCCGCTTGGCCCATACCCACAAGTACAAGCACANCCCGCTTGCTTCCGCTTGTTTTCCTGCTCGAAACCTCGCTGCCCGCTTGGCCCATACCCACAAGTACAAGCACAAGCACAGTTATTTCACAAGCGCCTGTACAAGCGCACACCTCTAATTTAGTGTCCGTTTCACTAGAACTAAANACAAGCACAGTTATTTCACAAGCGCCTGTACAAGCGCACACCTCTAATTTAGTGTCCGTTTCACTAGAACTAAAACAAAAAGTGGGGAAGAAAATCGGCCAAAATTGGCAGATGCCGATTTATTTTAAAATGGCCAATATGCCGATTTCAAAATCGGCATCGGCCGATCCCTAATTATTATTGTTCATAATCAACATTACGTAAGCATCATAATTTTATATAATTTAATATTTAAACTTAACAAGCATAAAATTTCAAATTTGAGTTTGCTTTGCTAGTACAGTGGCTTATCTGTTGCACTGCCGCTCATCAAAACAAGCCTTTCGAATTAATTCACATGATGTTACCCAAATATGTAAAGAGTGCTTCAATGACCACGCTACCAGACGTCTGAAAATGTTGTGTAAACGTGCATGTAAAAAGAGTGGGGCTTGGTTCGAGGCAGCAGAAATACCAAAAAGCAAGTCTGCGAAATTTCTAGATAAAGCCCTTACCCTCTTGATTGTGCGAAACCCTAAAAGTCAAATAAACTTCCAAAAAAATGGACATTAGACTCGACTATTAGATTNAAAAAATGGACATTAGACTCGACTATTAGATTAGGTCAATACAGTAGAATGTTGGATGGTAGTTTGGCGCCATCATGGTGACCTAATTATATTTGCTCATAAAGGACCTTGGGGTAATTTGTAAGCAAAACTTCATATTGGCAGACAAACATCCATCCAACACTCTACAAATCTACTAATCGGGTGAAAATCCCACTTTAAACAGAGCCGCGTATTTAATTGACAAAATACTCATATAAAACACCCAACTACAGCGNTAGGTCAATACAGTAGAATGTTGGATGGTAGTTTGGCGCCATCATGGTGACCTAATTATATTTGCTCATAAAGAACCTTGGGGTAATTTGTAAGCAAAACTTCATATTGGCAGACAAACATCCATCCAACACTCTACAAATCTATTAATCAGGTGAAAATCCCACTTTAAACAGAGCCGCGTATTTAATTGACAAAATACTCATATAAAACACCCAACTACAGCGNGGTGAAAATCCCACTTTAAACAGAGCCGCGTATTTAATTGACAAAATACTCATATAAAACACCCAACTACAGCGTTAAGTGACACATTGTCAATTTTCTAGTTTTCCATCCTTGAATTCAGCAGCCCGAAATTGAATGAGAATGATGAAATAGGTTGTCATCGCTGAAATTATCTGAAAAGAAAATTTTGCAAATTAGAAATGTAGCATTATTATCAGAAACTGGTGTCTATCAACTTCATGAAAACGACATTCTTGATAAATAACTACCCAAAAGGTTATACTAAATTTGTTACCGTAAATTACCGTATTGTAAAAGTGTAATCGGATGATATCGAAACTAATGGTAGCTTTGAGCGTGACTGCAACGGAAACGGTTTTTGAGTTTGGTGGACGTAATGATCAGAGGGCGGATACTTACTTATCTACTTCTTTTTGGGTATTGCACCTGCACCTCTGTAACTTCGTATCTTTCCGATTCATGTAATTTGAGGATGAATGGAATGCCCTTATAAAAAAGTATTTTAAGTACTTTTGGTTTTTAGGCATTAGGAAGTACTTTCGAAAGTAATTTTGAATATTAAGTAATTAAAAAGTACTTTGTCAAGTAATTTGGTGTATTAATCGTTTTTCGAGGATAATTTCCCTCATATTCGCTCTAAATTTGCCGATGAGTCAAAATGATAAACTGCAGAGCGTAAAAGTTCACAGTTTTGTTCAAAGAAGTATATTCAAAATTAAATTATGCGTCTATTCAATTTTCGGCAAGGCGAATTCCGAAGGACCGAAATAAATTGGACTAAAATGTGCAGTTGGGACCCAAAGATTTAAGCCGAACCTTCAGTTGCAACAAACGCTTTTTTGCGGTCCCAGTTATAATAAAGACATGCTTTTACGTCGGTTAACACCAGCGCCAAATAATTGTATACTTTCTATAGAAACCAACTTTTTTTCAGAAAAAATGTAATGAAAATTTCCTTTAAATTATATAAAAATCATCTGACTTACGTATTGGAGTTGTGATAGTGTTTAAATTAAACATTCCTTAAACAATAAATCAAACAGTTCGATTTTTATGATCCAAATTAGTATACAACCGGGTTTTTAGGCTTCAATTAAGTGAATTAATTAAAAAAATTGTAAATACTTACCAAAAATAACAAAGTATTGTTAATTATTTTATACTTTTTTATCAGTATTTCGTCGCTTTTTGGCAAGTATTTAAGTAAGTAAAACGCTGTTTTTTTAGAAAGTATATATCCGCCCTCTGCTAATGACTAAAATTGGTAAATATGACCACCGCATCAAAATTTATATTTTCCATATCATTGAACTGAGCAGGGACCACATATTGTGGAAAAGGTCGTGTCCTTATCTAACATACCGGTAATCTAATATTTAATATTTTATGTAACGTTTTATTTTCTTATCATTTTTAAATAATCTTTTTGTTTTCTTAAAATAAGTTGGTGAGAATGGCTTCACACCTGAAGCTGAGGACGTATTTATATTTTCGGATAAATCAGGGGATTATCACTGGTTCATGGACTCAAAACAATTCCCGAACTTGGTCAAAAAAGTTTTAGACTTTATACCCGACAAATCAGTATTTGTTTTAGATTAGACCTCCTACCACAAGCAACTGTACCCGGCACGGTTATGCCTACTGTGAGTTAGCGTAAGGCAGATATTGTTAACAAGATATTCCGCTGCCTGAACTTGTTCTTGACTTCCATCAATTGACCAAAGCAGCGCTTATTAAACCAATTAAAGATTATCCCATAAAATTTAAATACGAGGTTGAGAAACTTGCGGAGGAATCAGATGTTATCTCTTTTCGTACTACCGTAAGAGGTCGCTTTACCTTCTGACTGTTCACGCATCTGATTATTTCTGGGGTCCATGCCTGACCTAAATTTGTGGCACGGTGTTTCACCATCTTTGTAGATGTTACCAACGTCTGGAAATCTTAAATTTTGATTACCATAAGAATGTACAAAGTTTGTAACTTATTGCTAAATGACACAAACTATTTTCTTTTTAACTTCACACACACCAATGAGATTTGGTTCAATTTTGGCTCATTATACGTTTTCCTTAGTACTCACCGCCCTCCCTGCCACCCTTCCCCCCACTGGCTACCGCCCCCTCTTTACTGCCCATCGCCCTTCCTATTGCCCACCACCACCCGCTATTGGCCACCGCCCCCGCCCTCCCCCTTACGCCCACCGTCTTCTCTACTACCCACCGCCCTTCCTACTGCCCACCCTACAATTTCGATGTTAATATCAATTTTCTAATCCACACTGACAATAGATATAGTTGGTTATTACCGTTGTGATAAGAATCCTATTGAGGATGAAGTAATTAGCCACATTCACATTCGGTGGATTTGAACTTATTTTCATTACAATCATTTGTATTTGTTGGTGCATATGGTAAGTTAAATTATAACTGGAGAGTCTGTAGAATTGATGGTATTGTCCTAGAATTCTTGTTGCCATTGATGTTAGGGAGGTGGACACTGATCCCAAGTCGTACAAGTGCTTCGCGAAGAAGAGCGCAGGTGCCAAGAAAATAGCAGCTGAGATCATTTTGACGAGTGTATGAAGATGAATGATCCAGTTTATCACGAAGAAAGTGCAATTGAGGATGTTAATAATTATAAGAAGTATCTCTAGTATAAGCCGCTTACTGAAATGTGTGTTGAATTCCTTTATTTGGGCTTCCACTTGGAGGTAGAGTCCATGACATTCATCCAGTTCTTGCTTCAATTCAGCCAGTGGCAATGGAGGTCTCCAAAGTTCATTGCCATCGCAATCCTCTCCATCAATTTTGTTCTTAAAAACATAAATGAACACAATGAGAAAGATTATACCAATCATTCTACTTTCGAATAAAAAACTGTTTAAGATTATTTACTCATTTCTTTTTTGTTCGGAGACGGAGCAGCAGCACCATATTAATTAATACAATATTTATTATTTTTTTTGTCTTTTGTTGCGAGCTTAGTGCTTGCAGAGTTTTTTAATTTAATTTTTGTTTCTTCGTTGTTCTTGAGCTTCGTCCTAACAAACAAGTTAACTTTTAATCATTATATACTCTAATAAATAAACGAAAAGACCGATTCTGTGTAATTGACTAAAGTGCCGACTAGAAAAATGCTGACAGAGCAAAGGTTGACTCAGTTGTTAAATTGATGACGAGTATAAAATTTTAGGTACGATTTAGCTGTTGATTATTACATCCAGCAAAATTCCTGTTGTAACATCCCATTGCAAATTCCAATTGTAACATCCCTTTGTATTATAATAACCCATCGCGTTATAACATCCTAAGTCTTTCTATACACTATGTTTAACATTTCTCGAGATTAAAAAAAAGATTTTTTGTATGCTTTTTTAGGATTTTTTAAGTTTAATTTAGTTTTTCTGTTTTATTTAGTTTTTAGGTTTGCTTAGTTTCTTTTTTATGTTTTCTTTATATTTATTTTAAAGTTTTTATTTGGTTTTTTTTTTAGGTTTTCTTAGTTTTTTCAGGTTTTCTTCAGTAATTTAGTAGTTGAAGTTTTATTTTTAGGTTTTCATTAAATTTTTTGAAAGGTTTCTAGCCTTTCTTTAGCATTTGTTCAGCCTTCACTGAGCTATGACGAGTTTCGTTTTCCGCTCACTANCTGTTTTATTTAGTTTTTAGGTTTGCTTAGTTTCTTTTTTATGTTTTCTTTATATTTATTTTAATGTTTTTATTTGGTTTTTTTGTTAGGTTTTCTTAGTTTTTTCAGGTTTTCTTCAGTAATTTAGTAGTTGAAGTTTTATTTTTAGGTTTTCATTAAATTTTTCGAAAGGTTTCTAGCCTTTCTTTAGCATTTGTTCAGCCTTCACTGAGCTATGACGAGTTTCGTTTTCCGCTCACTACAGAAGATATAATGCAATTGAATGTATACACCTAAAATTTTTTTTATNTACAGAAGATATAATGCAATTGAATGTATACACCTAAAATTTTTTTTATATCCTTAAAAATCTTAAAAAATATAGAAAATTTAGTAAACTTTATAACTCTAAAGAAAACTCAATCAAAATAATTTAATAACCCTACCAAGCTACAGAAAACTTTAAATTAAAGCAAATAAAGAAAACCCAGAAGAAAACCTAAATAACTTGTTACGAAAATTTACAAAAAAATTATGTAAAACTTCCTAAACAAAATATTGTAGAAAACGTAAAGAAAACCTAACACTATAAACATGAAAAACTAAAAAAAAANAAACTTCCTAAACAAAATATTGTAGAAAACGTAAAGAAAACCTAACACTATAAACATGAAAAACTAAAAAAAACTAAAGAAACTTTAAGGAAAACAAAGAAACCTTAAATAAACTCTAAATAAACCTAAAGAAAGGGTAAAAAAAACTTGAAAAATCTATAGAAATATTAGACAAAGCGTAAAAAAATCATTTTGGGGGTTACAATGAAATGTTACAATATGAGTTTACAGTTGGATGTTACAATAGAATATTACNCTCTAAATAAACCTAAAGAAAGGGTAAAAAAAACTTGAAAAATCTATAGAAATATTAGACAAAGCGTAAAAAATCATTTTGGGGGTTACAATGAAATGTTACAATATGAGTTTACAGTTGGATGTTACAATAGAATATTACNAAAAAATCATTTTGGGGGTTACAATGAAATGTTACAATATGAGTTTACAGTTGGATGTTACAATAGAATATTACAATAGAAATTTTTGATGGAATGTTACAATAGCAATCTTTGATGGAATGTTACAATAGAATATTACAATAGAATTCTTTGATGGAATGTCACAATCAACTTGGGATGTAAGAATGGGATGTTACAACGGGTTGTTACAATAATATTACAATAGAATTCTTTGATGGAATGTCACAATCAACTTGGGATGTAAGAATGGGATGTTACAACGGGTTGTTACAATAATATTACAATAGAATTCTTTGATGGGATGGTCCAATCAACTTAGTATGTAAGAATGGGATGATACAACAGCATGTTGCAATACGATGTTACAACGGGAACTTTTGTCGGGATGTTAAAATCAACAGCANTTACAACGGGAACTTTTGTCGGGATGTTAAAATCAACAGCATTTACCTAAATGATACTCAAAAATTTATTCTGGTCACCAATTTAGCAACTGGGTCAGCTTTTGCTTGGTCAGCATTTTCGAAGTCAGCACTATGGTCAACCCCTCAAAATCGGCCCTTTCGTTTATTTATTAACAGTAATAGTCAGTGATAAGTTCACAGACTCATGATTTATAAAACTATTGATATGGAAAACGTCCCCATGCAACCGAAAACAAACTGCATGATTACATGTTGTCAATCAGTCAATCAGTAGCGTTCTTGTCATCAGTTGGCTCAAACGTGTTTTGTTCTCTCAATTGTCAGAGCTTTTGGTTTTTAGTTTTAAAATAAAGTATTTTGTAAGGCAGTCAAGTCCATTATTTATTGTTTTGTGACCTGTGTCCTGTGTATGCTTTTTTAGCTTTCATTTTTTAATCCCCTTCATGGTTGTGGGGCTAGTAATAATTCACGTTCTATTTCTTTACCAAACAGGATCTAATAATCCTATAGGGCTTAATGCAAACTTTAATAAAATCACATTCCATCCATTTTATTCATGTAAAGATCTTATAGATATAATTGTAATAATTTGAATACACTTCTGCTTATGTTTAATATATCCTTATGCTTTAGGAGATGTCGATAACTTTATCCCAGCAAACCCTCTAGTAACTCCAATCCACATTCAACCTGAATGATACTTACTTTTCGTGTATTTATTATATTAATTAAATGAATCTCTATTCTTATTAAATAAAATTATATTGTAAAAGATGATCGTGTTATTGGTCGTGTCATGTTCTGAATATTGAATTGAATTCGGAATGTTGAAGTGAATTATTATATTATAAGAAAAATTGAATTGGTTGCGATATTTTACTACGTCTGAGTTCCGTCAAACTCAACAACTTTTGAATAGGTATCAGACTTATTGCATTAATTCCAAAATTTTCATTTGTCAAGTAGGAAAAAGATTTTCTGGTTTTTCCGACAATCTTTTTGGATTTGTTTCGAAAGTAGTAATTATTCTGGAAAGTAGTAATTATTAGTTCCAGAAAAGTTAGATTTAGTCCAAAACCCTCCTCCGATTTATTCCAAAAAAGTAAATTTTTAAAATTAGTGAATTAGTTAATGTTGAAATTCTGCCACCTCATTGAGTATAATGTGATGGATTAGCGGAAGTTCAGCCAGCCTAGGCTAATTCTGAACCTGAAGCCTGGTAATAGTGTTACAAGTTTGGAGGAGTTTAAAGCAGCCCTCCTTCCTTTATATAGCTATAAGTCAGTCAGCATAGATATCAAAATGGCGGTAAGTGCTATCCATTTTGTGTACTGCTTGTTTGCAGTTGCTGCAAGCAAATGAGCTTCTTTTGTCATGGCTGTATTCATGTGCCACATCAAACAGGTAAACAACTTGGTAAAATGTTTGCCAATTACTCTCAGACACATTATATACTGTTTCGAGCCTTGTACTGCAAATTAGCTTTAGCTGAAAAAAATGGAAATACCGGAATGCCAGGGGGCACTCGAAACGGCTTCACGTACCCTGGGAAGAGNACTGCTTGTTTGCAGTTGCTGCAAGCAAATGAGCTTCTTTTGTCATGGCTGTATTCATGTGCCACATCAAACACGTAAACAACTTGGTAAAATGTTTGCCAATTACTCTCAGACACATTATATACTGTTTCGAGCCTTGTACTGCAAATTAGTTTTTGCTTTAGCTGAAAAAAATGGAAATACCGGAATGCCAGGGGGCACTCGAAACGGCTTCACGTACCCTGGGAAGAGGAGGGTTTGTCTGAATAACGGTTTGAAGCTCTTCCAAAACATTTGGTGTGTCAGTAAACCCTGCCAAGCGTCTTCCAGAATCCTGAAAGCAGACTTGACGAGGTGCCCCTTGCCACTGAGTAAGGCTGATACAAGTAGTGTCCGCCGAGTTAATCTATGCCACTCGTCTTGATTTAGTATATGTAATGGCCAAGGTGAATCCGCTTCTGAACTCAAGTGAATCAAAGAACATTCTTTCGGTCAACTATGTAAGCTACAGTGGAAGACGAAACAAGTAGTACAAGTGTTCTTTAGAAGCTGTGTTGATTGCTCCAAATCCGGTGAATCTGGGTGATTCAAATGGCCACTTTGCCATCGCTCGCCACTTTGTACGGGTGAGAAGGACAGAGTTAGTAGAGCTGAGAGTTCATATTTGCTTCGTTTACGCAACAGCCAATCTTAATTGTTTTTGATCCATTTGAATTTACTTCATTCAAGATGGCGTACACCAATACTAATTATGAGTCATCAAGCACCTTTCTTGAAAGAGGGTTTAAGGAGGCTTAGTTTGAGTAGCAGCCAAAGTGGGGACATCGTCGACTTAGGAAATCTGTAATTCAAACAAAAATTTCCCGATCCACTGCGTAAAAGGAAGAACAGAAGGTACATGTTTTCTTTAGTAGAAACTCTACGGGTTCTCTTGGGACACACTGTGATTGTCAAAGGGAAGACACTTAATGTCTCGTCTGGTGCAGTGATTTTTTTTGGCATTGGCTGATAGGTCCTTTTACTGTGTTTGCGGTTGTTGTGAATCACATAACGGATGCATGGGTTACAAACGTATGGAGAGTCGTTCCATTTTTGTCATTTGTCAGGAGAGGAGTTATTTTGCGTCTTTTGCTTAAAGTAACAAATCATCCTCAAATCAATCGTGACGTTATCTAGAAGATGTTGGTCCTTTATTCATAAGGTTGTGTGTTGAATTAATCGGTGCAGGTTTGATCGCCGAAGAGGAAGAAGGAGATAGAAGATTTTGCAATCCTCGCAATAGTAAGTGTGTAGTGTCGGAGCTTCCTCATTCATCAGAAAAAACCGTGGGCTTGGTGAGGCTTCATCCTCACTAAAATCGATGTCCCGCGTGACAAACTCCATCAACTGCGGGCAACACTAGTTCTTGATGTCTGTCCCAGGTGTCCCCGGACTTTCCCGGGACACCTGAAATATTGGCACCCAGTACAACTTAAGCTCTCCACGGAATTTTTTTGGAACGGGAAGGTACAACCCGACCTAATAGTATCGGGAAGATGTGGATTGCGGTCCACCGGTAAGTTTCCTAGGCCTGGTTTAGTTGAACAACAGCCCTTAGAGCACTCCGGGAAAGGCCGGAGAGAACTACAGTTCACCCGAGGAACCAGTAATCCGGAAAGCCCGGAGATAGTGACTCCGGGTAAACCCGCAGAGCGGGACGTCTGGAATTCTCAGAAAAGGGAAATCGTTCAAATTCCCAGGAGACAGTAAAGGAGTTCTCCCAATCCGGAGAACAAGTTTATGAGTATCCCTATCAAGTTTATTAGATGAGGAGAGTACGGACTCCAGTATCAGACCCCAGGGAAGTACAGTTCCAGTTCAAAGTTCGGGGCCAGTCTGGTAACTAGTACCAGATTTGGAACGGGTCCGGTATCTAGAGTCCTACTCAGTACACTCAAGTAACCAGTAGATTCCGCAGTACAGTATTACCCGAAAAGATAAGAACCAGAAGAAGAGTGAAAACTCATTGGAAAGAGCCTGAGTTCGAGCCAAGTCCTTAATATTGTGTCTGAGTCCGGTTAAGTCCGTTCTACTGTGCCTGAGTGGGGTTGCAGTCCGTACTTCTGTGTCTGAGTTGGGTTAAATCCGTATTTCTGTGCTTCAGTTCGAATAGGTTAAGTACTGTAGTGCCTGAGTTTGGGACGGATTCGGTGTCTGGTATCCCGTAGGACTACTAGTAGATCCGATAGAACAGGCAGATGTTCCGATAGGCGGATCGGGCAGAGTATTACGATCCGCAGAACGTCCCGACAGAACGGATCTAGTTCAGTCAGCAGAACGGATTCAGTTGACCCTGCAGAACGGATCCAGTTGACTCAGCAGAACGGATCCAGTTCACCTAGCAGAACGGATTCAGTTCACCCAGCTGAACGTTTTGGCAGAACGGATCCAGTTAACCTAGCAGAACGGATCCAGACCACACCGTAGAGCGTCCCGGCGAAACACCCAGTAGGACATGCCGTCAGAACACCTTGGTAGGAGACCCAGTATGACCGTCCCGCATAACAGGGAGAGCGTCGCGTTCCTCAGAACGGGTAGAGTAGTCCGTTCCAGAGAACCACCAGAACAGATCACTTTATCTATAGATACTTTAGATAGATCCGACTCAAGAAAGTCGTTCTATACTTCAGCTAGTCTGAGAATCCAAACTGGGCTCAGGCAGAGCCTCACTGGTACTCCACAAGAAGAGTCCGGATCCATCTCAGAACAGTACCAGATAATGGAATACTTAATGTTTGAGAAAGACGTGTACATGGGGCTACTAATAGATGTAAAAATTTGAGGGTCAAACTGCATGCTAGAAAATTAAAAGAAGTTGAATTTTAATGCCAAACGTTTCGACTTGTTTTTTTCACTGAATAAGATAATTAAAGATTAAAATCTGATAATTAATAATTGAGTAAAGAAAGTTAAAAAAGTTGAATTTGACAATTGTAGGAAGGTTGGCTTGAGTTTTATAAATTTCAAAATTCTGTTATTACGCCAGTTTATATGCTAATTTAATTGTTACGGATATGCTACCCAACCCGCCATCCCAGAAAACCCAATTCCAATTAAAATCATCGTCAAGTTTAACCTTTAGGACCATTCGGAACACAAGTTCCTCCATTCCCCAAGACTTCAGGTCGGATCCTGGAAGTTTAGTTAATTATATAAAAAGGAAAGTATTATTACCTTGCCACAATATTATAAAGAACGACAGAAATTCTTATACTGCAATATTTTTTATAGGCAGTCAATGTAGAATTAATTATTTATCTAAAGGAGGCTGAATGAAATCCGAATGCAAATGGGAAAAGTAATATAGAGCGCGAGACTAAGCGCTTTGGCATAAATGTAGCCTCATTTTTATGCTAATCGAATTGAGTGCAGTGCGCATTATGACCATTCCCGGTCGTTTCGGTAAGGTAATGAAAGTTATTGCCTATACTTCATATTAAAGGAACAGGTCAATTAACGTTTATGCTCCAGGAAGAAACTTGTTAGTTACCAAATACATTTATTTATTTTTTGGAAGTTTATTTGACTTATTGGTTTTCGCCCAATCAAGAGGGTAGGAACTTTATCAGGAAATCCCGCAAACTTGCTTTTCGGTATTTCTGCTGCCACGAACCAAGCCCCGCTTTTTTTACGTTCACGTGTGTACACAACCTTTTCAGGCCTCTGGTAGCGTGGTTCTACTACTTTACATGAAAGGGGTGCGCTATTGACATATTGTCTTACTCTGTTGGGAAACCTTATCGGCATCTTTGAATATTATGACATGGCTCCAGACTCCTAATCACGAATATGCAGGCAGTCTGGCTCCATTCCTTGTCAAAGTGCTTAAGAACTGAAAAACCAACCGAAACAGCTCTTGTACCAGTGCTAGATTGTTAGTCTAGCTTAAGGAATGGCACCGATCCAACACCGGTAACCATAGCACACAGCTTAGCCCGAACAACACAATAGGAAAATGTGTCGTCGAGTCACCCTAGGCTGGTTTAATACATTTAATGAGATAAGATAGCTTAGGATGTCCTGTGACCAAAGTTGAATGAGGAGAAACAGTAAATAGGTTCGTTTTTATGGCACAAACTAACGAAGTTGTTTTTTAATTTCATAATATTTAATTGCAAAAACATTAAAGTTAGCTTGTCTCTTGTTTTAAGGTGGGGTTTAATAAGCAATAAATTAATCAAGTGATAGTAAATTATCTTACCAACCTCGAAAAGTTTGGACAACATCACTAATTTTGAGTCTATCAGATGGAACATTGTTGTATAGACTTTGAGAAAGAAACAATACCAGCATCCATGTCCAACATGGAAAAGAATCGTAAGTGCAATAAAATGTTGTGAAATCTGGTACCATACCGTCGGCATCTGATCAATATCGAAACCAAGCCAACTGCACATCGAAGTAGAACACAATAAGTAAACAATGAAGATGTATCCCATACTTGCGACAACCATTCCTACAAAGGACCGATGTAGGGTATTTCGGATTTCATCAAACATTCCATTCACACCGGGATACGAAGATGCACGTGGTGATAGGAATGACTTTACTAACAAAACATTGCTTTTCCAGAACTTCAATGTTGATTTTCTGACATAAAAACCGTGTATCCGGAACAATACAGTGGCAACAATGGTAATATTTCCAACTGAGAGAAAAATAACCTTTTCAGTGAAACTGAATGACATCATTAATTTTATAACCTCTTCTTGTCTATAGATCAAATGCATAAAATTCAAAATTAGTAGCACGTTTACAATACACTGAAAAACAAATGGCAGAGATTTGAATTTTTGAACCAATTTCCCTTTATCTACTGTCAAAGGTAAATATCCGTTCAGTTGCACCGCCAATATGGCGTATTTTCCTGCGGAAACTAATTTTGACTCCGCGCAGATATCTTCATTTATTACTATTCTAGATTCTATGGGATGCATTGTGGATCAGAGTGTAAGTTCTATCCAAGTTTAAAGAAACGACTAACACGCAAATCAGCAGTTACCTGCGAAGAGAATGGTAGCTTACTGGACAATATGAGTACATTACTTACACCATGTATTGGAAACCAAATTAGAAATGATTAGAATTCGTTGACTCTTTCACCACACCCTAAAAGTTAATAGTGTAAAAAATATTTATCCATTTCACTAAACCATGCAATATGCCGTCACATAGATTACCTTAGATACTCATATTAGATATCGCTGTTTGTAACTGCAAGCAGCAAAGCTGGAAAGGTTTATATAATCAATATTTTGTCTGTCTTTCCACTTATATTACAAATTTGATAATCAAAAAACACTAATATGTCAAGTTTCTCAATTTTTGAATTTGCTTTGTTACTGAATGGTTTGCAACCATGTTTAGCGTAAACAGAGAAAGTTACCTATGGTTCACATAATTGGCATTCTTCGTGCATATCTTTCACTTTTGACTGTTTATCATTTGTACATTTGACAACTATTACAGTTTAATACCAATAGGTTAATAGTTAACTTCATTATACAGAGTGAGTAAATAAGGGCTACCTAGAGATCCTCACTCCACCGGACCTTTGTCTGTGTCACCCACCATAAATTGGCGTCAGAATTTTTGCTTATTTCATAACTAAATCTAAAAGGAACTACTTAAAAGTGACTACAGTCCGTGTCTAGACAATGATTAATTCGTTCATAAAAACTGCGCCGGACATTTTGTAGCATTTGCGGGTTTTCATTTACTGTAGCAACAAAAGTTTCAATCATATTCTTGAACTGCTCTATGTTTACTGGGCGAGGTGAGTTGAAAACGATGCTTTTCAAATAACCCAAAGACAATCCAATGGGTTGCTCCCATTTTGATAAAACAACTTTCGACTAAATGATTCTTTGTTTGAAATGTAACAACATGTGATGTTATGAAATAAAGTTCTGACCCCGATTTTTGGTGGGTGACACAGAGAAAGGTCCGGTGGAGTGAGGATCTCTAGGTAGCCCTTATTTACTCACTCTTTATAATGACAACTTTTTAAACCTACATGTTGAGAATCATTAATTCTTTCCAATCCACCATCGGTGCTAATTTAACTAGGGTCAGCTGCAATGTACACTTGGTCGAATTTGCTGAGCTAAGCAGTAGATTTCCAAAAACAGCGTATCACACTTTTTGCTATGGTCACCATCACACCACTTATAATCCGGCTTACGCTATGCTTCTTAAGGGCAGTCCCATATGGAGACGGATGCTTATCCTTTAGTTCGGGTGAAGCAATACAGCTAGAATCTTAATCAAATCGCTAAAAACCGAAAAAGATTCGCGGTAGTTTGCTTCATACAAACTACTCTCTACCAACGGCACATGAAACATCTTTCTCTAATGACGAATACGCGACCTAGAATTCGACTTACAGTGTTATTACTGATACCGGAATGACTTTTTTTGTGGGGCAAAAATTTTATCCTACGTTTGTGTTGTTGAGTCAGCTGGGCTCAAGACTCTCATACAAGTACAATGATCGGCGTTTTTTTCTGATTCCGCTCCCACTTCGACGCTGTCTTTTCGTTTGAATTTCGCTCTCAATGTTTTTTACTCCTAGGCTCCCAAAACCTTTTTTGCGGCTCCGCTTTAACTCTAGCGCCCAGAAAACTTTTGTGTGGGATTGCTTGAGGGTCTGAAGATTATGTTTGGGCTCCGCTCACTCAGACTATAAAAATATTTATTGGCTTAACAAGTTGATTTTTTGTTGCGCATCGTGCCGACTCTTTTCTTCAAAAAATATTTTTCGCAGCTCAACTCCAAAACTTGCCTCCATAAACGTTGATCTCCCAGGTACGTATCCGCTCAACTTATTTATTTATTCAAGGAATTTGAAATTACTTATTTACTTGAATTCCTATTGATGTAAAAGTTTCTGCGAATATATCAGTAATTCCTTAAAAAACTTTTAGATTAAAAAATTTTTTTTTTTGTTAATGATAATAATGATTTAAACTGTTTGTTAATAAATTGTTAAATTGTGTACAATTTTCGAAAGAGATTTTACATCACTGTCCTTCAAGTTCAACTTTAAAGTTGTCATTTTTTACAATTTTCTTGTCCTTAGTACAATCTTTTTGATCAATCAGCTTAGACATAATTTAGTTTCATACAGCTTTCTGATGCATTCGTGGACCGACTTGAATTGTTAACATAATATAGCATGTGCAAGAGTATGTAAATTTTATCAAAATTTCAAATTTCTTGAGTAAATAAATGAGCGAAAACGTACCTGGGAGATCAACGTTTATGGAGGCAAGTTTTGGAGTTGAGCTGCGAAAAATATTTTTTGAAGAAAAGAGTCGGCACGATGCGCAACAAAAAATCAACTTGTTAAGCCAATAAATATTTTTATAGTCTGAGTGAGCGGAGCCCAAACATAATCTTCAGACCCTCAAGCAATCCCACACAAAAGTTTTCTGGGCGCTAGAGTTAAAGCGGAGCCGCAAAAAAGGTTTTGGGAGCCTAGGAGTAAAAAACATTGAGAGCGAAATTCAAAAGAAAAGACAGCGTCGAAGCGGGAGCGGAATCAGAAAAAAACGCCGATCATTGTACTTGTATGAGAGTCTTGAGCCCAGCTGACTCAACAACACAAACGTAGGATAAAATTTTTGCCCCACAAAAAAAGTCATTCCGGTAGCTGTATATACGCCTAAGTATATACAGCTATAACTAATCAATATTTTTGGTTACGAATGGCCTACTAGATTCCATACTCAGGCTCATAAAGAGTGAAGTGCCCCCTGCACAATCTCCACGCTCGCCCCCTCCCTGCCCCCCATCAAAGCTTGGAATTCTCCGGAAATTAGAAAGCAATCACGATTTCATCAACGACCATGACTCTGTGGTTTCATCGTACTAGTAACACCACAGAGTGCACTTGAAGGGCTTGGAGGTTCTTCTTGGGGCTACCCTGGCTCTCAGAACTGAGTATCTCATTTGTGCTGGCATCATCTATATGATCCCCTGGGTTTCCTTTTGATTTTTCTATAAATCATTATACTTATTACTTATTTTAATTTCAGTAGTTATTGGGGCTTAATCCGAGATATTTCGAAATATGGAAGGAGTTCCAATTGAGTTCGTCACGGTTTTGGAATCTACTCATTCTACTTTTAAAAATGACACATCAAAAATGCATTTTTGCAGTAATTCGAATTTGGTCATCCTTGAGTGTTGACCCGGGATATCTTGAAATCTGACACGAGTTCCAGTTATTTCATCTGTGATCCGAAATCTACACATTTTCCCCTTCGAAATATTGTATTATATATGTGTTTCAATCATAATCAAATTTTGGCCAGTTTTGACTTTTGACCCGCCACATCTCAAATCTGAAGCGTTTCAGTTGATCTCTTCCCTTACTGTCAAGTAGGGTGACAATGGACAGTTTTGGGGGATTGTGACATAAAAATAACCATCACTTTTATTAATGAAATTTAGTTATTTTTGCGGAATAAAGTATGAAAATGGGTGTAATAGCAACGTCGAAAACCTAGGTACAGTGGACGTNAAAATAACCATCACTTTTATTAATGAAATTTAGTTATTTTTGCGGAATAAAGTATGAAAATGGGTGTAATAGCATCGTCGAAAACCTAGGTACAGTGGACGTCGCCTATAACGAACTTTTAGGGACCAGGAAATTTGGTTCATAACACCCGATGTTTATTATAGCCGAATAATGAACAAATATAAAATTTAAAGTTATGTTCGTGACATCCGATGTTTTGAGTTTTCTTAGTTCAATTATTTTCTTTTTCTATATACTGCAGCCTCACAATCCAAATAAACCACGAACTTACTTGAACAGAAAAAAATGTAGATTAAACTGTGTGGAATATCTTCAGACTTCTGCAATGATTTACTCACGATTTAGAAATGCTGTAACAGTGGATAAAGAATAGTAGATAATTANTATCTTCAGAATTCTGCAATGATTTACTCACGATTTAGAGATGCTGTAACAGTGGATAAAGAATAGTAGATAATTAAAATTTGACAAGTCTTATTTTGTCCACTGCGCCACGGAATAATAGGAAAAACGTTGGTGCAGTGATTCAAAACTTCAATTCTTCATTCATTCACAACGCATTTTATTAAATTGGAATAATTTTTTCAACATAATAGGGTCTGGTTCATCTCTCACGATGGTGAAATGAAGGGCTAGACGGCAAGATATGGTTCATTACACCCGAGTGTTCATTTTAACCGAGTTCATTATGACCGAGGTTTTCAACATTAATTTGCCTATCTCTAGGCAGGGACAGGCGGTTCAGGTTCATAAAAACCGTGGTCACATTACATCCGGTGTCATAATAGGCGAGGTCCACTGTCGTTAGCGAGTTTGTTTGGTTAGATTTTTTTNTGGTCACATTACATCCGGTGTCATAATAGGCGAGGTCCACTGTCGTTAGCGAGTTTGTTTGGTTAGATTTTTTTGTACAAGTTTTTTTTTATCGGCGGGTGTTGACTTTGGGCAGTTATGTTTTATCAGCAAGAGACATACAATTTAACTTAACAAAATTCTTACAACACACACTTTAGAGTAATCTACGCATTAATACTCTGTTGAATATGTTTATGGAATGACGCCGTTTGATTCGCATAAAAAGTTTTGTTAGTTGTACGGTTCCGAAAAATAATAAGGCAATTCGGAATTGAAACTTGTTTACAGTATTATTTCTAAATCTATAGAGCACACCACTCATATGTCAGCAAATGTTTTAATAAATTTATTGATTGTGCTCATGTTGTTCAACAATCTGTTACTCTTTAAACATACCTAACTGTGAAACAAAAACCTAATTCATTTACTTGGTTGGATGTGAGAACTTGACCAGTGAGGACAATAGAAAATTTAAAATTTTAAATGAATTTAGTGAAATTAACTTACGCTTGGTTTTTCATAAGTTATGAAATTTTAGAAAACCGTTTCCTACCTTATTTGATAAAACAAATCACTTCAACTCTAAGTATATATGCATTCGGACATTTGAACCGAACTAACTTATAAGACTATTTAAAGCACTAAAAATTAGTCAAAAGGTTGGTGTTGTGTTGGAATAGGGTCTCCCGGCCATTAAAACAGAGATTACTATACTGTGGGAAAAGTGTGGCCAAATGCCAGAACATTTATAGAAATATTAATTGTATTTTGCACACAAATACTCTCAAAATATTGTTTTACAACATTTAACTTCGCAGCCTAAATAAAAGTCACAAAGGTCAACTGTCTGTGTTGTGTCTATTTATTTCCCGAATTGGTAGAAGAATAGATTAGAATGAAAACAGGAAATGGAATTTTGTTGACACAACATTGCCTAGACGCTTCGAAATTTTTATAAAGCTGTTAATCAAATTCTGTCTTCAGATCTACAAAAGTTATTTCTATTCCTTACAGAGGATGAGTCTTTCTTAGATGAATGACACTGCAGACGTCCTTTGAAGCATATTTTGTCTGGAAAGGGTTCGCGCTTCGAAAACCTGTTCGTCATTGATTTACAAATTGACATCGCTGACATATTGTGGCGTGAAGGAAAATCCGGTCATTATTCGGGCATCCGGGTATTCTGAGGTTTTGTAAAGGAAACAGATGGGAGGGGTTTTTATGAACCTATTCCTTTGTCTAACGGACTAAGGAATGGACTCATACAAATCCATAGAAGGAAGGAACTCGCCATCCGCTTTCGTGGTATTGGCGAATGCTTAAATAAGAAGATTCGCTGATGTCTCGGGAGGGGGTTTGGGGCAGTTCTACTTTGGTCGGTGGCGAGAGAGGAGAGGGTCAGTAGAATTGTGGGAGGCGTGCAGTTAGGACCATTGCTTACACTCATTTCACTTTAATTGTAAGTTTTCTGTTCATTACTTTTGAGTTACGACTTTGACAAACAAATCAGCTGTCTTTTGTACATGGTGGGATGAGTGAAGTGGACTTTATTGTGCATTGTTCAGTGCCTTAAGGGTACCAGTGTCCGGATCCATTGAGAGAGAAGGGTTTCACCGAACCAACATTAGGAATCCGTAAATTGTAAGTGTGTTACCATTGTATACTTTCGGGGAAGACCGGGAACTCGGCGGGGTTCTGCCTCCGCTTAGGGTCAACGGAAAGTCCCGCGTAGCAAACTAACATCTAAGGCGAGAGAATCATCCATCGGAAGTCACTCTGGGATCACAGGTCTGCCGGTACACCGGTGGCCTCGGAGACAACAGTATTGACCATAAAGGTCGGATTGATGACTCTAGAGGCTTCGGTGCCGGACAAAAATTCACCAGAATCCAACCCCAGCAACAAAGGAAGGAAATAACCCAAGAGTTGTGAGTAGTCTAAAAGAAATCGCTCGTGTAAAAGTATTCAGAGTTATCCGTTACATGGTCCAGTTAGGATAGATGGTTTCCCAGTATTAAGGATCCGTGGCATCAGAGACCCGGTATTAGGGATCCGTGGTATCAGAGATCCGGTATTAGGGATCCGTGGTATCGAAGACCCGCAGTATTAGAGATCCGCGGTATTAGAGATCCACAGAGTGAGGGATCCGGGGTATAGTAGTACCAAAAGATACCCGGGGGATAGGGGATACCACGGGATAGTAAGAACCCCGCAGGGAAATCAGGAACCCACGGGAGTTTAAGACCCCGCAGGGAGGTCAGGGATACCCACGGTAACATCAGGAACCCACGGGGANAGTATTAGAGATCCGCGGTATTAGAGATCTGCAGAGTGAGGGATCCGGGGTATAGTAGTACCAAAAGATACCCGGGGGATAGGGGATACCACGGGATAGTAAGAACCCCGCAGGGAAGTCAGGAACCCACGGGAGTTTAAGACCCCGCAGGGAGGTCAGGGATACCCACGGTAACATCAGGAACCCACGGGGACATTAGGAAACTCAGGCTAAATGGCAACCATCGTTCACCCCGGAGGCTCGGGTACGGTATTAGAACACCGCGGGGATTAGTATGAGAGATCCGCAGGGAACTTGTGTACCGATCCGGATTCCCGAGTCTAGTGTTAGGACCCAGTGCTCCACAGGGAGAGTAGAAAGTAGATCAAGCACAACTCTGGAGTCCAGCACCTAACCGAACTAACCCAGATACATCCCGTCCTATTCAGAAACTGCCCGGCTCCATCAAAAGTTGAATCAAGTGTTGAGAGTAGGACAAATTGTCTCCTTCATTGCTATTGAAGTTTAGTAATCATTCATTCTTATATCCCCATATCAGGTTACCGAACATTATTAATGCAGTGTAAATGACCACTGCGCCACAATATGTAACTTTTTTAGTTCCTAAATGTAAATACTGTTTTGCCACTTATCATTATATGTTATCAATTCAATCTTAAACCAAAAATTAACCAGTCCTCTTTATTCTCAGTGCTCACCAATTACCACGCAGTTACTATTACACATTTGAGAAGGAACTGGACAGGATGGCTTATAATCGTCGGTTTAAGACTTTGCCAAATTAAAATTGTCAAATACCTAGTAACAGAACTTTGAAGAAAAAACATTCATTAAATTTCTGCTCTAATCGTTTTTTATAAATTATACACTAAAAGTACAAGTTCGAAAAGAAAAGTTAGAGTTATGGTCAAGGGTTAAGGGTAAAACGAAATTATCACACCCCGGTACGATTAGGAATACCAAATTAGGATTAGGAGTACCAAAGCCAAAGCCAATTAGGTCTGGCAGACCGGACACGTAAGATATATAGCAATCTAGTCGAGCGTTACTTACGCTAAAGAACCAACAACACAATACCATCCGAGCGCTGGCACTACAAAAAATTTTAAAATCAATAAACCACTTACACTCGTCTATATTTTAACTTCCATGCCAATATGGTTACATGGTCACTAAACCAAACGAAGCAAACTACAATCCCCACCAACTAGAGCACACAAAAGGGAAAATCTGAAACACAAAATAAAAGGACTAGAGAAGTGCAATCAACCGACACGGATAGTGACCCAAAACAAAAGTTAAACCAGATGGACTTAGATCGTCAAACTCAAACTACTCAAAAACCTGCAAGAGCGACAAGACAAAACAAACAAACCTAGAAAATATTAAGACTGAAATAATACAATGCAACGAAAGATTGTGACAAAACAGACTATTGAAAATAGAAGAAGCGGTGGGAAATTCGGAATCCAGACTAAAGAACTAAAACGAACGGAAACAGAAAATACTTTAGACACTTATCTTATTTAGGTAACATGCCAATTCATACAACTCTTAACACCAATACGCTTTGAAAACTTAAATCACAATAATGCCAAGGGTTCGACTCNTATCTTATTTAGGTAACATGCCAATTCATACAACTCTTAACACCAATACGCTTTGAAAACTTAAATCACAATAATGCCAAGGGTTCGACTCCCGAAGAACCAAGAAAATCTACTACATCTAACAAAAGGTCTTAATACCGCAATTGAAAAGATTAATCGCAGTAACAATTGTAGAGTTTCTAGGTGGAAATGCGAGGGTTAATTAATCAAATTTTGCAANGAAAAGATTAATCGCAGTAACAATTGTAGAGTTTCTAGGTGGAAATGCGAGGGTTAATTAATCAAATTTTGCAAGGTTAATTTTAAATTTTAAAAATCAAAAATCAAATCCCTGAATTAAATGATATGTGGTCCTGAATTAAATTTTCATTCCTAAAACCCTTATAATAATTTTGGAAGTCTTAAATCCTGAAAGACTTCCTCAATCCAGGATGTTTTTAGTCTCACTTTGTGGCCAGGCGTTAATGACAAACTGACTGCGAGATTTAAAATGAGCTGAGAGCAAATTGAACAATTTTGAGAGGCTAGGAAATGTTAGCGCGGAAAATTATAGCAGTAAAATTCAAATGGATAATAATGATGATTCAGGAGGGTTAACTAGATGGGCATGAGCGTTGGAATGGTCATCCACAAAAGCAGATCGCAGTTAAATCGTTGAGGAGAAGAATATACCAATACCTTACTACGACAATTGAAATTTTTCCTAACCCCCTAAGGGCTGATAGTTGGTACGTAGATCCAATTAGGAATAATTTTTAAGCAAACACAAAATTCAAAAGAGTTAATGCTGTAAGAATGAGAAAATCTGGTTAATGGAGGAGGCTAATAATTACGTTATTTGAAAGAGAACGACAATTTTCCCACGTTAAAAAATCGTAATTAAGATGAAGGCTCAACCCCTAATATACAATCTGAGAGTAGGTCGAAGATTGGGAGTTTATTTTTGGTACCAGGCTTTTTAATGAAACTGGAGTTTTCGTGACGGGTATGGAGTCAGTTAAGTAAAAATTGAAATCGTAGTCAAATGATGTCCACAATGTGGAGTCGGAGCGATGTTAAAATTGACGACGTTTGAAAGGGTAGTCACAAAAAGTCTGAGCGCGGAAGTGTCCTAATTTTAAAATTAAGCGGTAAAGGGAACATATGTGTTTGTGTGTTAACCTTATGGATGCTTCAGCGAAAGAACCGAAACACCGAAGTCGGATTTGGCGCGTGTTTAATTATAGAAAATACGGCATTTCGGCAATTAAAACTGAAGGTGCCTTATATTCTTTACTTTATGGGCGGGGCTTGCTTCCGCAAGAATATCCCTCTTAATTACCTAACTTAGGCGAGATAAACTTACTTTTTAGATGAAAATAATTGCGAAGAGAATTGAACGATTAAGGAGCCAAATTTTATTGGATGAAACTAATTAATTTAATTATTAGGAATGAGCAATAGAATGTTTTTATTTGACAAGAAAAGTCAAAATTTTAAATTTTAAAATATTGGCGGTCGTGCCTCAGAATGGGACGGCGACCAAATTGAAAGTTTTTCCTCGAGAGGGCTGAACCCAATTATGAGCAGGCTTCCCGTCGAAGAAAAACAAGAGCATTAATATTTTTATTTATTTTTTGATTGTGGGAACAGGGCTTAAGGCCATGAACAAGGTTTTTTATGAACAGGGCTTAAGGCCCTGAACAAAAGACCAGTTAATTTTAAATAAAAGAAGCAACAGGGTTATTGTTTTTTTAAAAACACTCTATTGCTCCCAAAGGGACCAGGTAGAGTTTTTGACTTGAGCGCTAGGCAGCAATTTTGCCTCAGTTCGCTTTTAAGAAAAAGAACAAGTCAACTGGTACCGGAATGAACCTGGGCTCGCTCTTTTATAGCTGGAAAGGGACAAGGGACGCGTGCAAAAGGACTTTCTGTAATCAATTATGGTAATTTTNATTTCCAGTCCTTTCTGTAATCAATTATGGTAATTTTATGTCTTGCAGAGGCTGACCAGGCAGATTATGGAAAAGGCCGATTCATTTTTTCTTCAGGTGGAAATTTTCATCACCTAATCTACCTAATGAACCGAGATAACTAAATTTACGTCCCGACCCCTAATATTTAAATATTTTGTTTTGTGAAGTCTTATAATAATAAAAAGAGACTCTACACAATCCCAACGCGCTCGCAGCATAGTTCGAAATAGTTTTTTAAATAGTGGTTGTAGACAACCAGCTGAAAACAATTGCTTCAAAAACACGATTATGGTTCGACAAGGAATACAAAGTTGGAAAATGCAGGAGCAACTATTGCTTGAGGAGATGACGGAAAATCAATCACTGCACATGAAAAATTGGCAAGTATTGCAGAATTCCTTGGCCACAAAAATTTCCAACGCATTTGCTTCGAAAAATAGGGAAACCAATATAGACAAACTCTATAACTTACAGCAGTCGCAAAGATTTTGAGAAGCCGTGAAAACTCTAAAGTTCACTCCTAGCCATCCACGAAATGAGATCTTGTCAAACGAATGGCACAGACATTACTCAACTTTATTCAATCCACCAGATTCAAGCAAATACTAAGAGGCAAAGCTGACATCTCAGAATAATGAATATATTGACGGAAAGATCAACATATTTTACTTTAAATTTCTAGTCAAAACCCTCAAAAAAGTTAAGGCCACAGGACTAGACTAAATTCCCAGAGAAATTTTATTGTCAAATTAATTTCACATCAGTCGAAAACTTCACCAACATTCTAAACAGTATTTATCAATCTGGATTTACGCCGCTCCAATGGTGCGATGCACTTATACGCCCAATTTAAGAAAAAGGTGACAAAAACTGTCCAGAAAATTATAGACCATTTTCACTTCTAAACATAATTCTAAAATTTTTCACTACAATCCTCAACAGACTCAGTAATTTGATAGAAGAAAAAAGTGTCAGTGTAAGACAGGTTTCAGGAAAGCAACTGAAACATCAAGTCATATTTTCACCTTAAACGGCGCTAGTCTAATTCAACTAATAAAAAACAACAAACTATTTCCTTGCTTTGTTGACCTGAAGCAAGCGTTTGACACCCCAAACCATAACGTCCTATTGGTCACTCTACCCGAAGCAGGAGGATTGACGAAATACAAGCAAATTTTTTCAAGTATACTCTGCTGAAATAAAAATTGCAAAACTAGTTCTTCTTGTAGAACCAACCAGCCTAGATTTTTTTAATCTTTCCATTGAAGGTTTAACATCAGCATTCGAGAGACGGGATTTTAACTAAACCACAAAATAATCATTTCCGACTCTTCACTGATGATTTGATAATCATGTCAGNGACGGGATTTTAACTAAACCACAAAATAATCATTTCCGACTCTTCACTGATGATTTGATAATCATGTCAGAATCAAAAGAATTACTTCAACTCAAAATACACGTCGCCAGGAGGTTCTTANTTTGTTGACCTGAAGCAAGCGTTTGACACCCCAAACCATAACGTCCTATTGGTCACTCTACCCGAAGCAGGAGAATTGACGAAATACAAGCAAATTTTTTCAAGTATACTCTGCTGAAATCAAAATTGCAAAACTAGTTCTTCTTGTAGAACCAACCAGCCTAGATTTTTTTAATCTTTCCATTGAAGGTTTAACATCAGCATTCGAGAAACGGGATTTTAACTAAACCACAAAATAATCATTTCCGACTCTTCGCTGATGATTTGATAATCATGTCAGAATCAAAAGAATTACTTCAACTCAAAATACACGTCGCCAGGAGGTTCTTANCTGATGATTTGATAATCATGTCAGAATCAAAAGAATTACTTCAACTCAAAATACACGTCGCCAGGAGGTTCTTAGAAGTGCAAAGCGCTTTGCGTGAATTTAGACAAAACAAAAGTGGTTATCTTTAGGAAGAAAAGTCGAACAACTAAAAATTCACTTGACATAAACAAGCAATCAATATAAACAACAGCTACACATTCTTGGGCGTAGAATTCACGTTATCTGGACTATTTAAAACACAACAAAAATGAAACAATAAAAGGTATATCAGCAGCCAACATCATAAACCTTTTAAACAGGCCTAATACCTTCCACCTCCGTACAACACAAAAACTGTAATAATCCATTATGCAATCTACCTCCTTTTGTTGCGCAAGAGTGTGGGCATCAATCCACACAGAATCACCAGAAAATGTTGGTAAGAATTTTTTTAAACACTCGCTCAAACTATACACATATACATCTAGACACTTGGTAAGACTCGATCTAGGAAATGCGCAAATTGGAATAGAGGAACAAAAATTTAGCAATAATCAATACAGTTGTTTTGGTTAATGTCACCTCCGGGGATACGAAAAATCGGTTGACACTAAACGGAGTTGACATAGCCGTAAATGTCAACTGAGTGATAATTTGAAGATTAGGTGACATTAACCAAAGTTTCTAGTTTTAGTGGCACATTTTATTATTACGATATATTTTTAAATTTATTTTACAGGTTTTAAAGGTTATTACCTGAATTTGGAATACTTTAAAACCAATTAACTTTTAAAAGTAATCACTCTTTTATTTGCAAATTCCACTTGAATTTCTGTGTAGTCGTTGTTGTTGCAAATGTAAAACTGACCCAATAGAGTTAGTTCATGCGGTACGTCACTCAATCAGCAATTAGAAGCAAATTACGAATCTGACATGCATTATTGACGTTAAAGTCAAATTTTGCAATAGAAATTTGGCAAATCTATAAAATTATTTTTGGAAAAAGTGACTTAAAGCCACAAATAGTTGCCAGGTTCGTATTAGACGTGAATTTTTTATCCGATTGAAATACTTAAAGTCAAATTTCACAACGTTATTTCGAGATTTATTGTAAAAATTAAAAAAAAATCCAACAAAATTTCCAATTAAAAAAAACTCGTATTGCGCACTAATAATAGGTGTTATATCTTTAATCTAGAAAAGATTTACGATCGATTGACATTTTTCATTTAGTTTCGTGATGAGAAACTTTGCTACAATTTTTTCGATCAAATTATCTTAGTGTGCCCATCTAAGTTTAGCATACTCGCGGTTGGGATACGTCCGCGACTGCTGGTGAGTCTTTAAGAAAATAAGCTTTCACGATCGAGAATGTTGTACAGATAATAAATAAACGATGGCGCCGATTTTGAGGGATTGACCAAAGAGCTGACTGCGAAAACTCTGACTGAGCAAAAGTTTATTTAGCAACTGAGTCAGCCTTTGCTCGGTCAGCATTTTCGTGGTCAGCACTTGGTCAGCCCTTCAAAATAGGCCCCTTCGTTTTATTTATTAGCAGTAACTAACCTAGGTAAGAGACCGCATGCTAAAATACAACATATAGGTTAATAGTAATAATAAATGATTAAAGTATATTTATCTGCCATTCAGGCAGTTCAAATGAGGTGACAAAAAAGAAGTTGACATTGTAGAGTCTCCGTTTTTTTAGCTCGAAACTTCACAAAATAAATTCAAATTGGTGGTAAGGGACATCAAAATTAGTTATCTCGGCTCATCAAGTACATTAGGTGATGAACCCTTTTGCATAAAATGCATCGACCTTTTTTATCTGCCTGTTCAGCCACTGCAGTTCTGGTGAAGTTTAAAAGTAGGACCAATCCTTGGTGGATTGCAAGCATAATTCCCATTACAAAAGTCAGAGACCACTACAAAGCAACTATAAAGAACAATGAGTAGGTGTCAGAAATACTGAATTGGAAAAAATACACGTCAGAAAAAAATCAAATCAACGCCAGTATTAGAAAAGCCAAAATTGATTACTTCAAAACCCAAGATATTCTTGAAAATCNGCAAGCATAATTCCCATTACAAAAGTCAGAGACCACTACAAAGCAACTATAAAGAACAATGAGTAGGTGTCAGGAATACTGAATTGGAAAAAATACACGTCAGCAAAAAATCAAATCAACGCCAGTATTAGAAAAGCCAAAATTGATTACTTCAAAACCCAAGATATTCTTGAAAATCATGAATAGTCTTTCTGAATATTAAATTTAAAAAAAGAAAACNCATGAATAGTCTTTCTGAATATTAAATTTAAAAAAAGAAAACATCAACTCTCCTTTCAAGTAGACAACACAATTGAATCGAATCCAAACAAAATCAATGAAGCACTAGCCTCTTCTTTTTCTCCAAACAAGACAATTGTGATACTCAGCAATCTATCAAAAAATCCTATACAAAAAGACCCAAGAATTATCTTTAATTCTTCATCTCACCTGACGAAACAAAAAATTCAATAAAACTCCTCAAGGATGATAAATCTTTATAAAAAGGCATCATTCTAACTAAAGCCTTCAAACACCTAAAGTAGTCAATAAGTATGCCTCTATACATACTACTTACTTCCATTTTCACTAACTGCCTAGCTCCCCCCTGCCTCAAACAAGCTACTCAAACTCTCCTACCATTATACAAACGAAAAGCATCTAGAAAATTAGCTGAAAACTATCGCCCTATCAGCATTCACACTCTTACAGCAAATATTTTCGAAAATATCTTATTCCTAAAGTTAAAAAGAATTATTGAACCACTACTCTGTGCTGAGCAACACGGATTTAGAATACTCAGATCTTGTCACACTGCAATCTGCTCAATCACTCAAGATATTTTTACACTAATAGACGGAAGGAACTCTCGAGTTAATACAGTATTTATTGACCTAAAACAAGTATTCAACTTTGTCAATCATACTATTCTACTCGATAAACTTAAATCGAACTTCAAACTAAACGCCTACTATCTTACTCTCACTAAAAGCTTCCTCGAAAAAATTTTTTTTTTNCTTAAATCGAACTTCAAACTAAACGCCTACTATCTTACTCTCACTAAAAGCTTCCTCGAAAAAATTTTTTTTTTCTTTACTAAATAATGGTCAACTATCCCCTTTATTTATGGAATTCAATTCAATTCCACAATGTTCANTTTTTTTTTCTTTACTAAATAATGGTCAACTATCCCCTTTATTTATGGAATTCAATTCAATTCCACAATGTTCATCCCTAGGGCCTCTACCCTTCGCTGTTTTCAATAATGATAAGCATTGCTGTTAATATACCATTTCTTGTTTATGCAGACGACTTGGTCGTCTATACTGCAAGCACATGCCCAGTCGAAATTACTCATATTTTAAACGCAAATTTAGAAAATCTTTAAATATGTTGCGAAATCAACAAAAANGTCGTCTATACTGCAAGCACATGCCCAGTCGAAATTACTCATATTTTAAACGCAAATTTAGAAAATCTTTAAATATGTTGCGAAATCAACAAAAATCCATCAATGTTGACAAAACGGAATTCATTCTATTCCACAAACCTAATGATACAAAAATTAAATCAATTCCGCCAATCAATATTGGAACATGCATAATCAAAAGAGTTAAACAATTAAAATATCCAGGAATCACCCTTGACCCCATCGTTCACCCTATCATTCTCAACACACGCACAAATAGTGGACAAAAGAATAAGCACACTAATTGGAAAATTACAAAGTGTAAAAAGTTTCTTGCCATTTAAGGCTTTAAGCACACTGGTAAAAACATATGTCATCTCCAATTATGACTACTGTATCGATATATTGGCTGTGCCATAAAAAAAACTTGGATATATTCCAAAACAGAATTAACCGTTTTCTCTTTTCTTACATGCAATCTTGTTTATTCAGAAAATTAAAAAAGAATTTCAAGAAAGGAAATAAGAATACTAGAAAGGAAATATTCACTCTTAATAATAAAGCACTAGAAGTGAACACATTATTGAACATCTTCAAAATACTAACAATATATGAAAGAGCATAATGGACCAGAGCAACAAAATGCTTGGAAATTCCTGAACTCAACTGTCCACAAACAAAATACTTTCTACGTACTTTCTAATAACAAATGCTCATCAAGGAAAATGCCACTGATGCTGATTGACAACTAATATTGAAACGGACTGCTGAATAAACTTTTATCAAAATTAAAATCAAATACTCCATCGACTAAAGTGCCCATTCATCATTAGCTGTAATAAAAAACATTCGATTTTTGTAAGTTCTGTTTGTTTTGATACACGGTGAGGAGAAAACACTGCTAAATAAAAAAAAGATTTTTTTATTTAAATGTGATTTTTTGTATTTTTATATTTTGATTGCCAAAACTCAAAAATGTGATGTCTGAAAGTGCTTAAAAAAGTTTTAACTTTGCAGATTACAAACTTTGCATAAAAAAGTTGTCAAGGTTAAAATTTGCAAGTGTTAAAGTACTTCATTTCACCTAAAACAAAACTGAAGCTGGAAGGTCTATAACCATAATGAACAACTTGGGCCGCCATGCGGTGTATAAACGACAAACAATCATGACGTATTCCGTATTTGCAACAACCAATCCCATGAAAGACTGTCTGAGACTAGTTCTAATTTCTGCAAGCAACCCATCTAGAGCAAGAAATGTACATAAACGTGGTGATATGAATGATTTTAGTAAAAACCATTGTTTCTCCAGAACTTCAACGTTGACTTCCGAACTTAAAGCCATATACACGAAGAAATACAATAGCAGCAGTGGTAATAAACCCAAAAGACATCACAATAACCTGTTCAGTGAAACTTGATGACGTCGTAACTTTTAAAAACTCCTCTTTCCTTTACGTCATATATTCTATACGGATAAGATTGAAAACCAGGAGTGCATTTGCAACACACTGATCCAAAAATGGCGAAGAATTGAATATCTGACTCAATTTCCCATTATCTACTGCCATCGGTAGGTATCCGTTTAGTTGCATCGATATTATTGCGTATTTTCCTGTTGAAACTAATTTCGACTCTGAACAAATATTTTCACTAATAACTGTTTCTGCTTCCATGGGATACATTGTGTGTTAGACAGTTAATTGCATGCACGTTTGGAGAGAAACGAGTAGCATACGAAGCAACAATTGTGTGCCTAAAGAATTCTAAGCTACTGAAACTAATAGGCTGCTGCTGAGGTTTGACAACATATATTATGCATTCGGAAACAAATTAGAAATGATTAAATTTCGTTTATTCAGTCGAAAAGTAAACATTGTGGAAAAAATATGTGCTATTTCATTAAATCTATGGTATTGTTCGGAATGTCAATACTGTTGGTTATTCCCATTCTGTTATTTAATATACCAAGTTTTTTATCTTTTATCCGCTTTTGACTCATTGTTTCTTAATAACATTATTGATATCACTAAACTATTGTATAACTTCTGACCTCAAATTTTCCGAAAAACATCTCCCGACCACCCCCTTTGAGTTATCTATTGAACTCGCTATTCTTGTCATTGTGTGTGTGTAACTAACAGTGACGCGGGTATAAAACCCCAGACAGTTCACTAGATGCATGAATGTGCATTTACATGAAGACCGACCCAATAAGAGACTCACTGGGAATCTACCTCTGTAGTAGGTAAAAACACTTTTAATCCTAAACAGTATGCAATATGTTGTCTATTAATAGTTTACATTTTGTTCCTTACCAAGTCACTACTATCACTCTCTCAGCTATTTTCCTTCTTTAACAGTGACCCAAAGTACAACAACCTTATGTCAATACTTCGGTACTGGTAAAGAGTAGCCTACCTTCCTATTTCTTAATTTCTAGAAGTCTCCAAAACTCTACATGGTCTTTTGTAGCCGACAGGGAATCCACCTGTACGAACTGAATATCTAAATTATTGTAAAGAAATAGCTCCGTCAGCGTTCAAAATCGCTGAGAACAGCCGAGAAACACTTGTCACCCAGCTGCACATACCCAAAACCGAATTTGCAATCCAAAAAATAACATATTTTAACGAATCCTATGTGGAATTTTAAAACAAGTGAATATCCACTTCGGAGAAATAGTCCAGAATCACCGGGCGATTGTCGGAACTCTGAAACCCGAAGTCAATCGTGACACTTACAAACAAAAACATTTTCAGCTTATCGGCGATACCATGCAACTCAGTAGGAACCTTGTGAAGCTTAAGGCCAACTTTCCGAAGTCGTCTGTCACGACATCTATAAATTTGAATACCGACGTACGTCTACCTACATTAGAACTTCTCAAGTTTTTTGGTCAAGTCACCGAATGAATGGATTTCCATGACCTGTACATTAGTGCCGTACATTCCAAGTTGTCACTATCTAATGTGCAAAAGTTTTTATACCTTCAGTTTTGTCTTGTACGCGAACCACTCGTCAGTTTTGGGAAGTATTACTCGCAGACACCAAAATTACATAACTCAAACCATTCCTGAGATTTTTGAAGCAGAGGGCTAGGTCACTCGCTGCAAATGGTCTCCAGCTACCAACTAATGTGAAAATCCAGCGCCGTGGAGATTATCATGGAAAAAACCATCAGGTCCATCATGCAATTTTCCAATAAAAACACAGACGTGCAAGTTTTGTGGTGAAACTCACTTCAATTTTAAATGCCCCAAGTTCCTGAAGTTCTCGACGAGTTAATTTTAGGATACTGTGAAAAAAAACAAGGTATGCTTCAATTGCCTCAGGAAGGGTCATTCATCTGGACAATGTAGAAGCAACAAGACATGTCAAAACTGCGACATGAAACATCACATCCTGCTCCATGAAGTACGACAGACCCTTCACCAACCTCAATATCGAGTCTCCAATCATGCAAATGTCGGTAATTCGCATAATGAAATTAAGCGTAACTTCAATGCCACACATATTATGCTAATCACAGTACTTGTTAAGGTTAAAGAAAACGACGGAAAATGGAATCAAATTCGTTTGTTCTTAAACAATGGTTCTAATTCCTCTTTTGTAACAGAGTCGTGTACACAAAAGTTAGGACTCCAGTACCAACGTTTCAAAACTGAAGTCAACGCACTCGGGTTGACTCAAAAAAATATAATTCATGAAGCAAAGAAAGTCATCCTTTTATTCATTTCGTTGCTTAAATGTTTAAATTTCTGTAATTTTTTTTTGTAATCCGTTGAAAAAAACTGCAATAACTACAAAAAGAAGTGGCATACTGTGAGATGTTAATTTTGGTAGAGAAAAAGGAAAACAAAATTTCTTAAAATTTGAGCCTGTTGTTTTATAAATAATTAACTTATCCATCTTGATCCAGACTAACATAACAAATAATTTTAAAGTTTAAAGTCGATGAGTTTAATAATATAACTTTTCAGTTACCTTGTAAACGTAAACTAATTGGAGATCGTTAATCATTGTGGACAATGACCAATAGGATTTTGGGAACTTTTTTTTAGAAGTATATTTTACAAATCCAATACTACATTTGTAATAATTTTTGAAACAAATATTCTTTTGTGAAAAAAAATATATATACAAAACAAATAGTAGAAATGTAAAATTTAATATCTCAATCTGGTTTGACCTCGGAACAAGAATTTTTTAGCCATAGGGCAATTACTTTTAAAACTACAAACTACTACTAGTTAAATAACTAGTTGCTCAACCAATCAGGAAACTCACCTTCACTTCAACTTTTATTAAAAATGTGAAAAGAAATATAAGTAAAATCACCAACTTTTTATTATAATCTATTTAAATGTTTTAATAGATTTAAATTTAAAATAATTATTTAAGATGTATATCCGCACACTAATTTTTTTTTGATTTCATTGCTACGAAATGCGAAACTGTAGTTACTTTATGAAAATTTTGCAAGGAAACAGCTTTTTCTCATGAGGACGTCAGTAAATTTACCTATATAAGGTCGTTTAGACGTTTACAGGTAAAAAAAAAATTAAAAATTAAATAATAAAAATAAAACATCAATTTGCTCTGCAAAAAGGGGGAAAAGGAAAAGCATTATTATAATAAATTGTAACAGGAAATTGACAATTTTTGTCATCATCGTGTCCTGTGACTGTGCATACTTAAAATGAGTCATTTTTTGCAATATGTGTAGATGCTCGCTAAAGGTTAATTTTACGATTGTATGAAATTAATACAGTAAATAATAAAATTAAACTCAAAAGAAATCTTATTACAGTAGAGTTCGTCTATATTGAAACCAAACTGAGACAACCAACTATTCAGTCTAACTGGATTTCAGTACAACTGAACCATGTAACATTTAAGCGATAACTAGTTACCTAAAACCACACGGGTTAAGTTTAAGGATGCAGCAATAACACCTCACAATGTTTTTGAATCCAAATTTTTAGCCTATCTCAAGATTTTGTATTGATTGACTCTAACAGATATATTCCGCAAGCCCCGGGTTCATCCAGTAAATCCGTGTGGGATTTCCTTTCGGCGATAACCGGTTGCCTGAAACCACACGGGTTATGTGGATGGATGCAGCAATACCACCTCACAATGTTTTTGAATCCAAATTTTTAGCCTATTTCAAGATTTTGTATTGATTGACTCTAAGAGTTATATTCCGCAAGCTACCGGGCCAATCCAGTAACCCCGTGTGGGATTTCCTTTGAGCGATAACCAGTTACCTAAAACCACACGGGTTATGTGGAAGGATGCAGCAATAACACCTCACAATATTTTTGAATCCAAATTTTTAGCCTATTTCAAGATTTTGTATTGATTGACTCTAAGAGTTATATTCCGCAAGCTACCGGGCCAATCCAGTAACCCCGTGTGGGATTTCCTTTGAGCGATAACCAGTTACCTAAAACCACACGGGTTATGTGGAAGGATGCAGCAATAACACCTCACAATATTTTTGAATCCAAATTTTTAGCCTATTTCAAGATTTTGTATTGATTGACTCTAAGAGTTATATTCCGCAAGCTACCGGGCCAATCCAGTAACCCCGTGTGGGATTTCCTTTGAGCGATAACCAGTTACCTAAAACCACACGGGTTATGTGGAAGGATGCAGCAATAACACCTCACAATATTTTTGAATCCAAATTTTTAGCCTATTTCAAGATTTTGTATTGATTGACTCTAAGAGTTATATTCCGCAAGCTACCGGGCCAATCCAGTAACCCCGTGTGGGATTTCCTTTGAGCGATAACCAGTTACCTAAAACCACACGGGTTATGTGGAAGGATGCAGCAATAACACCTCACAATATTTTTGAATCCAAATTTTTAGCCTATTTCAAGATTTTGTATTGATTGACTCTAAGAGTTATATTCCGCAAGCTACCGGGCCAATCCAGTAACCCCGTGTGGGATTTCCTTTGGGCGATAACCAGTTACCTGAAACCACATGGGTTATGTGGATGGATGCAGCAATAACACCTCGCAATGTTTTTGAATCCAAATTTTTAACCTATCTCAAGATTTTGTATTGATTGACTCTAAGAGATATATTCCGCAAGCCATCGGGCCAAAACAGTAACACGTGTGGAATTTCCGTTAAACGCAATCCTCATATGACCGAAACAAGTATATTCAGTTTTTTTTGTCGAATTGAATGAAATGATTAAGCATCGGTATAACCTTCGTTTGATTTACTTATATAAGGCCGACCAAATTACACGATGTTTACTCAGAATTATGCGCTTATAATTTGGAATTATGTACTAGATATTTTAATTTATGCGATTTTATTTGATCGGATTCAATAAGAAATTAGCTATAGAATCAGGTTAATATGAAATTAATTGATCGTTTTCAGAATCACTCTCATTGTCCTGCTTTTTCTGATTAGAAACTAACTTTAAATTAATTTTTAAATTTTCATTTGTAAGGCTTGTTGTCAAACGAGTTAGAAATCTTCTAAAATATGAGAAACGTCTTCCAATCAAAGCACTGCTAGATAGCTGGAATGCTTAAGCATTTTAAGGTTAGCGCTAATGGATAGCCCTTTCTGTGCCATGTTATTTCCTAAATCTGAATGGAACCTTAGCATGTCTTTTAGCTACATTTCAATAAAGACTTCATTATATGGAGCGGAATTTTCAATTATGAGAAGTTTGTGACTGAAGATGGAATGGAACGATCAGTAATTAATTTTTTTCCCATATCGCGTTTCGACACCGTGTACTTCTTACCAAAAATTAAGCGAGGTGTGTTCCTTGAGCATGTATAACTTCAACTTTTCTGTAAGAAGCCGAAAAGTTTGCCAAAGCAATGCAACATTGTGTATTTTCCCACATGATTATGCAATATAATGCAAAATTATATGCTACTTTGAAATTATGCAATTTATGCGTTTTATGCTGGACAAATGAGTGTCAATCGTCTTAATTTTTCTGGATTATGTGACACTAGAATTATAAAGTAGGCAACAGAGGCGAATGTCGATTATGCAATTCTTTTACAAATTACGCATTTGGTCGGCCTTGCATATAAACATTTCCACTTTACCAACCCAGAGTAACTTTTCGAGTAATATAGTATAGCTCGGAGGTTCACAATCAAGAATCAGATTTCAACATAATAAGTGAATTAGCACATCCAATCATGCTTGCTGTCGCAGTACTTTGTATATTGGTATCATGCATTTTGGTTTGGTATTTTTTCGGAAGGAAACCAAAAAACTTTCCACCAGGTAACACTCAAATTTTTAACCACCACTAAATTTAATGCGTATGCTGTTCTGTCTATCGTTGCAGGACCGCAGCCATTACCGTTCGTGGGGAACCTACTGAGAATCGGGGGTTCTTTACACGAAGCTTTTTATGAACTTTCAAAACAATATGGACCGATCGTTGGAGTAAAATTTGGGCCTGATAAGTGAGTATTTCAAATAACAAATGTTTATAATATTAAATCTAAAGGGTGATTTGAATTGTGGTATCACTCTTTCAAAATTCGTAACTAATGAATCAAATGGTACAACATTTTCACAGTAGCTTCGCCAGGCTACTGCGAAAGTACGAGTCTCCTCACATCTAATCACCGGGCGATACAGAATCCTTCCCACAGTGCATTATTGTCGTCAATAGTTTTTTTTACAGCTAAAAATATAAAACTAGCCTATTTTTTAGATGTTTTGGGACATATATAAATTAATAGTAGTAAGTTTCAATAATTTTAGTTTTAATTCTGGGGTGGTAGCAGGTAGCTCTGACAAATAGAGTTTCTACCCTGAGAAGAGTATAGAAATTTATCGTTTGTGTCCTCTCTCAATGAATCACTGATTGATTGATTGACTTTATTTAACAGTTTTTTCTCCGTCAACTATTACATAAGCAGTTCTCCCCGAAGCAAGACTGTGGACTAAAACTATTATCTAATCTAAGAAAAAATGTCAATAGATAAAATTAAAAAAAAAATTTTTTTTTAGAAGAAAATTTTAAGTATGTATTAAGATTAGGGTGAAATCAGAATTTTAGAATTTAAACAAATGGAGGATATTTGTGAAACTAGATGCTTATATACTGTCTTTGAATTTGTTTTGTTCAATTTCGTCCATTGTCCATGTCTTAGGAAGAGAATTCCAGAGTTTACAGGTTTTGGCTTTGAGGGACCTTTTAAGGGTTTCAGAATTGCATGTGTCTACTTGTAATAGTTAGAGACTTCTTGATGTTCTTGTATTTGATGAGAACTTGAAGAAGTTGTGTATGAGTGGAACTGGTGAATTAAAAATTTTTTGTACATTTCGCAATCTTGTCCAATCTGCTCTTTCTTGAATTGTCAGTAGTTTAGAGTCTTGTAAGATTTGATTGATGCTGACGTCGTTGGCGTTGTAGAATGAAGCCCGTTTTGGTTTAGAGTTTTTACACGTATTGTAGTATTTCGCTTGTTTCCTGTATACTGATGGAAATAGGCAAGAGTATAGGAGTCGGCTAATTTTGTTTTGTATCCGGTCTAGTTCTTGTTTAGGCTGAATAGCCCAAATGTCTATACAGTAGTCATAGGCAGTGAGGACACAAACTTTAATTAGATGAAGAATAGCTGAGAAGGAAAAAAATCTTTTGATTGATGTTATTCTGCCAATAGCCTGGCTCGTTCTATTTTCTACAAGTTGTAAGTGGGATTTAAAGGTCAATTTTTCATCTAGGATGATACCTAGGTATTTGAATTTATTGGGACTTGTGATACGTGAGGTACCTATAACTATTTCGTTGGGAGTAGTGGGAAGTATGTTTCCATTCTTGTGAAATATAATGTATTCCATTTTTTGAAAGTTAACTTGTAATGAGCTTGATTCACACCATTGCATTATTTTCTGTAGTGTATTCGTCAGTTTTTTTTGGTAATTTCTAAAATATCGGTACTTTCACAGAAAATAACTATGTCGTCGGCATATAAAAAATGGTAAGTTCATTACTGATCCTATGTCGTTGATATACGCAGCAAAAAGTAATGGTCCGAGACAAAAACCTTGTGGGACCGCTCCTACTTCTTTAAATGAATTAGATAGTAGATTTGAGATTTTTATTCTAAATGTTTGGTCTTTGAAATAACTATTGAGAAGTTGTATGTTATATTCTTGGCAAAATGAAATTTGTTTTTAGTTTTTCAATTAGGATTTGATGGTCTTTGAAGTTGAAGGCTTTTTTTAAGTCAATGAAGACAGCTCCAACTCTGGTGTTTTTTTTGTCAATTTTGTAAAAGAGTTGTTGAATGAACAGGGTAATTGCTGTGGCAAGAGTGGAGGCTTCTGAAGCCGTTTTGTTGTATACACAGACGAGGTTCGATGAGTGGTTTTAATTTATGAATAAGATATGTTCGAAAACTTTAGTTAATGGAGAAAGTAGACTGATTGGACGGTAATTATTTGGCTCTTTTTTTTATCCTTTTTTTGGTGTAGAGGAATGATGATACTTGACTTGAAATTTAATGGAACAATGCAGTGTAAAAATTGTCGTTAAAATCAAGGATAACGAAGAACTAATAGATGAACATAAGTTTTTAAAAACTATTGCGGGTAAAGAGTCGTGTGTAGATGCACTGGTATGTTAAGTTTGTGATAGCCATTTCTACTTCGTGCTGAGACATAATTAGTTCAGCTGGGAAATTTGGGACATTTTGGGTTTCCGAATCCAATTCTACCCGTTTGTCTTTAGATATAGATTTAGTAACTGTAGTATTAATTTCCTCGTTTTGTTGGTTTATTTGCATAGAGTTGGGCAAGAACGAATTTGCAAGTATTTCATAAATTTGTTTATCATATGTTTCTAGTCCTTGAGCATTGATAAGTATGGGTATATCGTCTTTTTTTTGGTACGATATCCGGTGAGCATATTCACTGAATTCCAAAAATTACTTGAGTTTTTTGAAAGTAAGAATAGTTTTCTAAAGTAGTCAACTTTGGCTTTTCGTATACACTGATTTGTCTCATTACGTAATTTCTTATATTTTTTCTAGTCTTCGGGATTTCTTGTTTTATTAGCGACATTAACTTTTAAGTTGCTTTGAGTATATGTAATTTGTTTTAAACGCGGAGAGAACCAGGGATTATTTTTTCCTTTGAAGGTGCCTTTTCTTAACGGGGCAAGCAAGTCGAGTTTTGATAAGATGATGTTATTTAGAGTGTCTATTAAGTTCTCTGAGTCCGTTGATTGTAATATTTTTGGGAGATTTAGGTTTGATATTTCGTTGTTGAGGTCTTTGCAGTTAATTGTTTTCAGGTTTCTATATTCGATGATTCTTGGAGGTAGAGTGAGCTTATTAATTTTCCTGACTGTATATGTCAGGTTATGGTCTGAACCCGTTAACGGTAGGTTCCCAAATGTTTTGTAGTGAAAAGGGTGGTTCACATAAATATGGTCTAATAGAGTAGATGTATTGGAGTTGAATGTTGAAATTGTACTTGTTGATTTGTTGATTAGTTGTTTTAGGTTGAATTCCTTACAAAATTGAAATAATTTGTACGTACTATTTTTAGGGGTTAGAAGATCGATATTAAGTCACATAATAAAACAAATTCGAAGCCAGTAGCTTGTAGGAGTGTTGTGAGCTTGTAGAAAACTTTTAGGAATAAAATTTCTGAGGTGCTAGGTTGTCTGTATATTATCGCTATAACAATTGGTTTAGTAGAGATAGGAATAATTAAAAAAAAAATTGTTCCGACTTCTGATGGGAATTTGATGTCAATTGTAAGCTCTTCATATTTCAAGGAGTCGTTTATGTAGACTACAATTCCACCTCCTTTTCTTTGTCTGTCTTTTCTTATTAGTAGATAGTTGGAAATTGTGACATCTAGAAGGTCATCATGTGAAAGTTTTGATTCGCTGATACCGAAAACTGCAAATTTATTACAGATCAAAAGATCTCTAATTTCGTCGAATTTATTTTTGATTCCATTACAGTTGAGGTGTGCGAAAAGTAAACCTTTCGGAGTATTAAGTTTGAGATTGTTGATGTTGGCTATTTCTGGATTCAAAGAGGTGTCTGTGTAATTGATATCAATTTCTTGTTCAGTGATATTAAGATCACTTGATGGTAACATGTTGAATAAGTTCTGGTTGTTTGTGGAGCTTTGGGAGTATGTAGTGTAGATCCAATTTTCCAGGTCAAGGTTCCGGAAAGTGCTGAGGGGAATGTTGAGGCATTTCCTATGGAAAGAAGCTTTACATTTTTTACAGCTGATGGTAAGAATTGAGCAACTGGTACCACAGCATGGACAGTTGGACATCTTTGGCATTTTAGTGTCTTTATAGTTATAGATAATTGTCCTGAAACAAATGCTAAGGCAGGAATCTGTTCGTGAAACTATAGTTGAAGTTAGGTAGTGTGTAGATATCAGGATAGAAAGTTCCTTACCCATTTATTGGGTTCGGAATTGGAGGAAGGGAAGAGACTTTTACGTAACAGCTGATGATTTGTTTTGGTCTAGGTATTGCCAATTTAGTCTCCTCCCTTTCCCACAATTCCTGAACAATTTCGTAAGTGTTGAAGTTTCTACGATGGGCCCAAGATTGTCCGTACCGTCGATGAACCGATATTAGGTTGAAATTCGGTGAATAATTGATAACAGAAAAATGTTCATTTTATTTCATTTTACCTCTACAAATGATTTCCAATCATAACTGCATTTTTGGGGAGAGGAACATAAGAAAAGAAAACGTTTTTCGTAGTTGTTTCGCTATCAGTTCAGTCAATATTTATTAAATTGTAAAAGCAAAACTAGAATTTCATTGCTAAGCTAGAGTCTCCACAGAAAATATCTTCCTTCTATATAATTATTCTCTATCCTTTTCAATAAAACTCAGTAAACAAGTTGATCCATTTCATTTAAGAACCTTTCTAACAGATAAAACTAGAAATTAACTTTAGACGGGTAGTTTCGTGTATTATTATCGAACCAACTAAACTTTACGTTGCGTGTGCGTAAATTTTCACGGACTGACTAAAAAACTTACCAGGGTAGGGTGGGTTGCCCATGTCGGATAGGAGGTTTTTAGTTTAAACTTGAGTTTGTTTGTATTTCAACTTTATTTATTGTTTGTTAATTGTTTTAAATTATTAATTTGTTTTTGAAAAATGGCTAGTCAAACTCCAAAACGCAAAAACCAAACTAGTAGCAAGAACATAAATCAGATAATTGAAAATGTAAAAATGTTTTTGACGGAACTTAAGAATAGGAGCGAGGAATTCTGTACCCAGTTAAATATCAACCAAAGTGATTTCCCAGTTAAAATCAAAAGTATTAACCAATTGGTGGCTGAACTATGCTGTGTAAGCAAGTCCAAAGTGGAGAAAGCAACACATACAGATACAGAAGAAAATGAAAAGCGGCTGAAGGTTGTAAGAGGAAGGAAGGGACATGAATGGGACAGTTTCCTGACAGCATTAGTACGACATATTTAATGCTTGAATCGCACCAAATTTATTATGAACTTTTTATCGTTTGTGTTTAACTTATTTTTAATTAAGGTTCGTCGAGTCTGTCACCGTTTTTACGCGCGGAAAGAATATCCCACGGTTTCCAAAATATTAAGGACTTGTGCAGCCGATGACAAGTTTCCGAAGATGGGTCGTGAGACATTTAGAAAATGTCTTACTCGAAAATGTGGTTTCAAATATAAAAAAGTATTCAAAAAACCGGTTTACTCTGAATCACATTGTGATTCAGAAACAGACATTTCAACGTCTGAAGAAGAAGTTTAATGTTTTAGTTGTGGTAAGGAGTTCGGTCAGCCTTACCGGTAAGTGTTTTAGTCAGTCCGTGAAAATTTACGCACACGCAACATAAAGTTTAGTTGGTTCGATAATAGTTTCAAACACTATTGAATTTGATGAACACGTGGGATACTATTATTAAACTCAAGGTATAATCCATGATCCTAACAAAATATTAACCATTACATTGACCTGACAGATATTTGATAAATTTTTAGTAACACATTTAATAGTAAAAATTCCGTAAACCCGCTAAGTGGGGCAACTGATGGACTAGTCAATTGGTAGATGAGGGTGAAAAATAGAAACCATAAAAATTATTAGATGTTGCAAATGCTTTGAAAATGCATTATTAGATTCGGGATCGTGTCGTTCCAACGGATGCATATATTTACCAATATATAGTAAATATCCAAGCAATCTTTACTAATTGTGCGGCATGGTAGCAGACGCCGCCAAAGAGTTAAAGTAATTGATTTATTTAGTAAATCCAACTGAAAGTAATGCTATTTTGTGACGAACGCTAAAAAATTTGAAATTCGCAACTAAATAATTATCATAAAAATGATGATGAATAATTATAATGATTATGCTTGGTTTAATACTACTTTTTTTTTATGAAACTGATAAAAAATGGGACTCCATTATCATGGCGATGATAGGTGAAAAATCTACTAAAAAACGCAAAAAATCTACTAAAAATAGAGTAAATTTATGAACTTAGGCTTCAGGCTTAATGAATACCTCGCGCGAATGTGCACTCTAATTGCACTCCAACCAAAATCCTTGTTCATTTTGGTAACCACAAACGGAAAGAAATAGGTACACCATACTAAAATTTATGAAAGTGCATTGTTAGTATTTATGTTATTTTGCTTATCTAAGAATTGGAGCTCATTTCATTACGACACTTATTCAACAGTACCTTTTCAAAGTCAATAATAAAGTAAGTAATACCAAAACTTATGGTATAATTTTTGTGACCTTGAAGGTTAACGGACGTATTTTGATGCACCAAGTTATAAACAAACATTTTAACCCATTAATTCTTCACAAGTATTACGAGATATTTAAGATTCTAACACCTGATTTTTTATTTTGACCTTTTTACGCATAATTTGCCATAATAAAGTATTCATCATATATTTTATCATTATTATATTCAAGTATTGGAAATTATTTTTGATTTACGAAGCATTTACATCTATCTTTTTACTCGACACTTTTCCGTATGTATTTTGTCATACTAAAGTTTTTAACATGTATTTTGCCATATTGAAATTTATTTATTTGTTTTACTTTATTGATAGGGCGATCACCGACGTGAAATAAATTAATTGATTGATTGATATTTATTTTAACATGGTGAAGTTCTTCCCTGTACTACTGCCATACTGAAACTTTTTATATAGCTCGAATAGTAAAGTGCCTACGCTATTAAAAAATGAATAACTCATAGGCATACTGAGGTAAACTTTATTTTATGAGGTTTATGATATGAGTTTTAGATTAGGAACAATGTACAATTAAAGCTCGTTTGGGCTCCAGCCTGTACTTTTCATAAAAAACTCGCTGTACATAATCATAATTGAGTTAAATTTGTTTGTTTTTTTTTGTTTCAAAAAATAGAAATTAATTCGGTTTTTACGATATTTATTTTGATTGAATGTGCAAAATAATTAAAATATTTTTAATACTGGCATCTACTACACCGCACACTTTGAAGGAGTTTGAAGCTTCTAGCCGCAGAGATAATTCTATGCCCAGGCTTGACGTCAGTTTGAATTATGGTCATAAAGCCTCAATGATTTTTCAGAGATTCTTACATTGTTAGATTGTCAGGTTTAAATTTCCTTAAACTCCAAATTAGATTTACTATTTTGCAATTTGTGTAGTAGAAGTAATGCCGGTAGGAGTAGATGTGAAACTATTAGATTCAATTTTATTTCTAAATTTTTTTTTAATTGAGCAATTCTCTAACACACAATTTTTAATTTTCAAGAAATTTCTCAGCAATCAAACAATCTCAATACGCAACAGTGTTTGCATGCTATTAAAAATTGGTATTTAAGGAATCGACTCAAGTGGCATGTGTCGTCGTTCACTGTAGAGTTATGGTTTTAGGGAATAGTTTTGAATAGAGACGGAGACACAAAATTCTTCTCATACTAAATCCATAACAATTTATAAACCAAACGATAAACCAGACAATTATTTTAGTATTGTTTATTTAATTAGTATTTACCTTTATAAACCAATTTAAAAAATAATCGCTGATACTGCCAAGCTAATTGCTGAACATGCTCCATGGACGACATGATGATCCTAAAGTTGTGATAACAGTGGTTGAAGTTTGCAAAGAATGACATAAAATGATGGTAACAACTCATGATGGTTGGTGAATGCGTTGATATATTGCTCACAAAAGTTGAGTATTCAATGACAAAAACAAAAACATAGCCACAAAGCCTACTGTACATAAACTACATTATTCCGTGATTTTAGTTTCGTACTACGCAACACTTGTAGTTTGGAAATTTTCTTATTCTTCGAATTATTTTAGTGCACCTAAACTAAAACCATATTTCCAGTTAAATTTTGAAGCACATTAAATACCCTTCCCTTTCTTTTAAAAATAACTATAAAAATGTGCATGCGTTGTTTATAAACTAAACCTTGTCCAATTTTCAAAATGCGAATCCGGATATTTATCTGATTTGTGTTGAGGTGTGTGATTACCTCTTTCCGATCCGAACACGTGAAGAATAAATAAAGTCTTACTCCAATCAATGTCAAAACTTTTATTTTTAGTTTTTGCTTGTACATTTACTTTCACTGTCGTTTCCAACCAAGTTAAATTCTAAGATTAGAGCTAGTAATTCATCAGTATTAGTTCGTTACCGTTGGCGGGACAATAACAGACGGTATGGTAAATAAAATTGTTGAAGCAGCATAGAAAAATGGAATTGTATTTACGGTAACTAAATCTGAAATCTTAACATTTTCTCTAAATCTTATTAGATATAGGGTATTACCAAGGTCGACCAAATGCACTTTTTGCACTAAATCGCATTTTACAAATAACCCTTGATTGGCCTATTGATAACTGGATTCTCCACGAATTATAAAAAATGCAATGATGTAAATATGTATCGCATTAATAGCATTAAAACGCATTTTCCAGGATCGTCGCATTAAATCGCATTTTTAGTAATTGCTAACTACAAAATTTAAAATACTTCAGTAAAATTGAGTGAAATAAGATTAGAAAAAAAAAAGTTAAATTGATGTCAAATCAATTGCGCATGATATCAATTGGCAGTTTAATGGGACATATATGGTGTACAACTAGCGCAAATAATTCAAGTTCTGGAGTTGGAAATTGGTATATATTTTTTAAATAGCATGTTGATCTGAAATTAGGTGCTCACTTTGAGCTTTAGGCAAACTTTAGGATTGTAAACTAGTTAACTTCTCGGTAGAGCCCAACCAAACAGCTAACTGTCCTCCAGCGCAAGGTTAAGGCATAATGAACTTATTGGCTATGTTCATAAGCACAATAGAAATAAAGAACATTGTTTTCATTTTGACTTTAGCTTACAACTGTAGAACGAATTGTAAATGCGCATTTTATTTCACAAAATCAAAACAATTTATAATTATCAGGAACATTTGCGGATCTGTATTTCAACAGAATCAGCTTCATCGACGAAAAATTTGGGATTTATATATATTATATTTATTTAAATATATTTAAAGTTGAGACATCCACATATAAGAGTGAAACCAAAATTGAGCATGGATTATTATTTCAATTCCATTATATCTTGTTAATCCTTAAATGCCCTGTCGGTTAATTAAAATCGGGAGTTAGGGAAAATATAATAATCGATTTTATTTTAATTTGGAAAATTCCAGGAATTAATTTTAGTTACTGTTTAATTGGCATAGGGATACATGGTGCTGGAAATCAGCATCAAGGCACCAGATTGGTCCCTCATCTAAATACTTCAGGTTGAAGTTGGAACTACTTGGTCATTTAACCAATAGTTAATCAATGGAATATGAATAATAATAGCATTTTCTAGCTTCTAAATTAGTTGTTTCAGCATTAAATATGTATTACCATTAAACTTTAATGCTATTTTTTGTAGGAAATAAATTGCACTTTTTACGATTTTAATCGCATTTTCTGAAAAAAAAAATCGCATATTTTGGTCGGCCTTGGGTATTACTAGTCACTCCATCCTACTAATATTAAGTAGATGAGCATTTTTGAACTTAACTGTAATGTTAAGCGGTTGCACTAAAATTCTTTATAGATACAAATACCTCAACAATTTGGGTGCGCAAAAACACAACATGTGAGCAGCTGTGTAAAATCCTTCAATTTAATAATTAAATGATTCTATCATTAATCCACCATGTTTGATTTTGTTTTAGTGCAATTTGTCTTCATGGAACCAAACTTATCAAGGAAGCTTTGAACGAGTTTTCTTTTTCTGGAAGATTACATAAGGAGGCTCTTGAATTCACTTCCGGAAGCACAAATGGTGCGAGTGCTTAAAATTAACTAACTTACTTATAGAGCTTATTTATTTTGTTTTATTGATTCGAACATTCCAGAGTGCTATTTACTAAAATTTCTAAGAAAACAATATTTCCAAGGTGTAGCTAAATTAACAAATAAGTATTTTGTTATTAGAAAATGGTACACTCATATGTTGATTTCACAGTTCTGCACCAAGGCTCGTTTGACACAAAGTGTAAAGTCATGTAAACGAGTTTGCTCGTGTTGCAATTGCAAAGTCAGTGAAAATAGTTTAATTCAAAGAAATTTAGGAAATGATTTGAATTTCAAATTTTTCTTTTTCTCAAAACTTTTTGACACTACAATTTTAGTTTTTTGGTGTACTCTATTGGAAATCTTTAAGACAAGATTAAGGATACGGATTCTCTCAAGCGTTGTTTGAAAATAGCTTGTCCACCAATTTGGTATCGTGACGTTACGATTCAGCCTCCTTATCGAAACGATTTATACATTTCGATTCGCTTCCAATATTAGAGAAACGATAAGTTATGGCTTCGTTGTGTTTTGCAAGAGTGGAAGAATACGAGCTAACCATAAACATTGGGCTCAAAAGCTTCGCTTCGCTCAAAGCGACATCGCCCGCTCCCGACGCTCTCGTCGACGATGACGTCGGTAGAGCCGTGATAGATGGAATATTTAACTTGACCAATTTTTTCCCAAATGACGTAACCGTTGAAATGCAGTTTCAGCGTAGCAGTTCGGGTTTCTGTTTGTTGGCGCCTAAAAGTATGGAATCTAATCTGTATTATGTATAGCTTCAAAATGTTTATTTACACGTCAACGTCAGTACAGCCGCAGTTCTAAAGACGATTTCATTAATCAGGAAAATTTTTAATCTGAACCGAGTAGCGGGTTAACAGTTTTGGAACTATCCAAATGAAACATTCCGAAATTGTTGTGGCTGATATACAGAGCGTTAGTTTAGCAATTCAAGAGGGATACCCACACTACCCTGCTATTACCCACTCACCTATGCGTGATTCATCCACTTGATAAAACTAGAAACCAAAGGGATATGTCGCTGATAGTAGGGTAGTGGAGGTGTCTCCGTTCACTCGTTAAACTCATGCTCTGTATTTGAAGAATAGTGTAAAAACCTGGTATTAGCATTCAACTATTTGCTTAGTTACAATTTGCGTATAGTTACGATAAAGGTTGGTTGCATTGGCAAAACTTAATTCCAACTTTTGTGTTTTTTCCTGTTTCCTAATTTATATCTAATGAGATGGAGCCACTTAATTTGAAATTAACTTTTAGGTAAACTTACGAGAAATTTTGAATTTGAATACTGGGTTATGAAAACGAAGGGTTGGTGTTGGGTGAAGTACATATCATAAAATGGTGCTGCTATTACAGCTCAAATGACAAAATTTAATTACAACAAATCAAATTGTTTAATTTGTTGTTTCCAATTTGTTGATAAGTTCAGCAAACACAGATTAAATCAAAACAATATTGAATAAAAGTTAATTCTGATACAGGGTTTTTACACATAAATCCCACGTGCCGTTTATTGACCACCAAAGGTCAACGGAGAAGTCGTACGACATTTTGTCTCATTTAAACATTGTTTGCATGGGCAAGATCTACTCGTGTGCAAAATTCCATTGAAATCTAACGGACTAGTGGGCAATGCTAACTGTGCAGTGTCCTTTCAAATTTCTATACTTTTGCTTATTTAATAACTTGTTACAGTAAATATACAGTCCATATCACTTGCGAAAAGGCCGATTTTGATGGCCATGAATAAAATGCTTACCAACAAAATGCTGCCCGAGAAAAGGCTGATCAAGTTACAAATAAGGGGTAACATTGGTCAGCATTTTGTCAGTATTTTAGTCATGGCCCTCATAATCGGCCTCTTCGCAAGTGATATGGACTGTAAGTAATACCAATGCAAAATATTGTTCCTGGTAAGCTAATATCTGGCTTATGAGAGGAAGACCGGATTTAAAGGAAGAAATTCAATATTGAATAAAAATTACAAGAGCAGAGGTGAAAAGGTCATAAAATTAATTATTTTTTGAAAGAATTTTTCTAGAGGCTCTCAGAGACTCGCACATAATAATTTGTTTCTGTTTGGTGTTTATTTAATTAACTGGAGATATTTATGTATGTATGTTGTTGATGAAGTTGCTGGTGTTGCAGTTGAATTCGATCAACTGTAGTTAGACATTCTTTAACTTTTTACATTCTCTATTGTCTTTGATGACTTTTAATTGAAATCAATTATGGGTAATCTATAGCCATACCCACCATAATGAAGCACAACTATAACATCAAAATATTCCTACCATATAAAGAGCATTAAGAATTAAAATCCCAAAATAACATAATCCACAGGGGCGCCCAACAGACAATCCAGTAAACAAATATGACACATTTCCATTGCTAGTTTTTTTTAATTTACAACTTAATCAACTATTTACAATGTAAAAATTAACAATTTAAAAAAATAGCAAAATAAACTGATAATTAGAAATAATGCAAATTTATGAAATGCATTCACGGGCGATATCTTGTGACGCAAGTGGACCTTTTAGATTGACGAAATAAATCTGGTCTTCCTGTCTTAAGTACTACTACTGAACGATGTGTCATGATCCTTGCAATCTCCAAGGATTGATTAATATTGTTCATAAGAAATTCAAACGGATCATGGATACAAAAGGGTTATTAATTTGAATGCCCCATGATATTTAAAGAATTCACTCCTATTTTTAATTGTTATTTGTGGCCTATTGATGCCTATATAAGTGTATGTAAAAGCTCAAACAAATAGTTATAAAAAGGCTGTCACTCTGGTCAAAATTATCTTTGTAGCATGGTAGCATTCCGTGTTTTTCATTAACATTAACTCTCTAGATACTGGTTGTGTTAAATTGAAAGTGCGGAACTATAGAACTCTGAAAGTCTTCGGTCTAGTGAATTAAAGTGAAAATAAAGAGTATATAAACGCCCACCGGGTACACATACCTATCTTACTCGCTGGCATACTTCCGCGCATCGCATCTATAATACGAACTTAAAACGCTCATATATAATATGTAATACTGCGCCTATAAACATCTTCTGCGCACATATTATGTACGATCACAATGTACAATGCGAACTGCACATAAAGTCCTCCGGGGATGCAAACTTCCACCGCACATGTAAACTTTTATTGCACACGTTATGGTCCAAAGCTTACTTATTATGTGCGTATACAGTACACATAATACGGACGAACAGGGATCACGGGACATATAAATGGGTACTAAGCATGAGACGTACACTGAGCAAGTAAAATGCACAATGCGCAATGCGCACTGGGCATAAAAGTGTCAAATATAATTGTAAATATTCTCTGTCTAAGTAGAATACATACTTCACATGACGTCTTCCGCGCTTGTAAAATACGCACTACGTATATTATAATCTAGTAAGCATGTAAAAATTTATTGCGCACGTACTGTATTTCAGCGTGTGTCAACGTCCACTGTGCACGCACAATGCCAAATAAATATAGTCATACATGGAGCATCGTTTTGTTTCCTTATTACATTATACTGTAATTTAAATCACAGGAATTTTACGTTCTTCTGGAAATACCTGGGTGGAACAGAGAAGATTTGCATTCCGCCATCTCCGAGATTTTGGTTTTGGAAAATACTCCATGGAAGTATTGATAATGAACGAAGTGGTGGAGATTATTAATTGGTTAAGAACACACAATGGAAAATCGGTTGTATTGCGGGATCGATTTGCTCTTGCCGTTATCAACTCACTCTGGAAAATTGTCACAGGCGAGAGATTTGACCACGACGATAAGAAGCTTCACCAAATTTTGGAGGATTTGGAAAGGTATATTCAGAAGCAACAGCAATCATCTTAGTTGGTATTAACCAGGTTATAATTTTTATGTCCCATTTGTCTTTACTAGATCTCTCACAGCTGTTTTTGCACTTGAAGGTTGGAAAAATTTGTTTATTTTTTTTTATCCTGAAATTGGAAAATTATTTCCGAACTGGAGTGGATGGGGTCGGTTAGTAGATAGTAAAAAACCGAGGGACGCGATGTTTGATAGAATAATTAAAGAACATTCCGAAACTCTACCAGAAATTAATAATGCAAGGGATTTTGTGGATGTGTATCTTCATGAAATAGCAAAAACTACGGATCCGGAGTCAAGTTTTCATCCAAAAAATGGAGGTCAGTACTAAAATGAACTTTAAGACTTTTTTCAAATCTATCACTAAGATGAAATTTTAGAATTATTTTACGATTTTGAAAATTAACATTAACTACGTTTCCTCTAACTGATACACTACAAATTAAATAAATTTACATTTCTGTCGTTGAGATTCGCTCAAACTGCAATTTAACAATTTCAGACGTGCAGCAGAAAATGTGCTACAGTGCTGTACACTAATAACTAAGAATTTGGACAATTTCAGCAAAATTAAGATACAATTACCAGTTACATATTACTTTTACAAATTTCGTTTACACGCAATTACCATTACCTCCACTCTTTTAGGTTAAATTCTTACGCACAACTTATAACTTTATTAGGCATGTGAGATTAAAGAGAGGATTTTAGTTTCCTATCGTCTAGAGTGGACACTGTTTTGCAATTGTAGACAACACTGCTCATTAACTTTTCGATTATTAATTCTACGCTAGCAATAGATCTTGAAATGCTGGGGAAGAGGTTTATAAATGTCCTTTATACAACATCCTGCTATTTTTGATATGGGATTGATTTTAGGACATAAAGGAGAGATTTTCTTTTGAGTTTTCCACCAAAGACACTATAGACTGATCAATTTTGTGTTGCTTATCTATTTGAGTTTGTTTATCTCTTTGTTGGTCATTTTGTCAATTTGATGTATTAGAAATTTTGTCCTAACTTTTGTTGGATGAGGTTTCTTTGGCGAATAAAATCCAACTGCTTTCTGATTGCATCGGAAACCAATTTTATTCACAATGCTGACAACGCCCGACTTTGAAATTCTGTATCCGAAAACGTTCCCCCTGTTTACAACGCTTCTTTGAGAGAATCCTTCTCTGGAAACACTTCTCACCAGGAATCCTAATTCCAACGGGAATTTCTTTGGCATGATGCTTACGATAATTTTGAAAAAATTTCCAGATGTTACAAATGAGCTACCCAGCCAGTGTTTAAAATTTCAAAAAAATTGCGCCACGCAAACTCGAGATACATTGATTTTTATAGTGATCTTTTAAAATCTGATAACCCTCAGTATGCAGAGTCTTGCTCGATTTGCTAGACTACAATTAATTTCTTCATAGTCTATAAACAGGATGATTTTGAAATCGTTGATTCAGTTTTAATCCTTTTTAGGTAAAATCTGCATTCTCTGATGAAATTTTTGAAATACATATTTTGAGGTTGTGAAATTAAAAATTGGAAGAAACAATCGTCGACATAAAAAGGTCATAATTAATTATAAGCGCTTGACGTATGACGCATATTAGAATTTTCTTAAAACCAAATACTAAAAGCAGACAAAATGTTTATGGAAATGCTGGAAACAAACGAATCCACAGAACCAACGTCCTAAATATTAGTAAAACATTCTATAATCGCTTAATTTACAGTTGAATCATTAAAATCTGTTATGGCTGATTTCTTCACGGCGGGTACAGATACCACAGCAGTGACGCTTTGCTGGCTGAATTTATACTTGCTACACAACCCAAGAGTGCAGATGAAATTACAAGAAGAATTGGATAGAGTTGTTGGAAGAAGTAGAGCGGCTAGCTTAACTGATAAGAAAAAGTAATATATTTTCAATATTAGTTCCAACTAATTAATATTGTTACTTTTACCTTAGGTTGCCATACACCGAAGCAGTGATTCTGGAAACCCTACGGTTGTCTGCCTTTGCAGCAACATCCACCCCACATGCAGCTATAGAAGATATGCATTTCCATGGGTACAATATTCCAAAAGGTACATTGATTTATGTTAACGTTTGGGGGAATCATCATGATCCAGAGATATGGGGACCAGACGTAGAAGAGTTTGTTCCGGAACGCTTTCTGAGCTCAGATGGCAACAAAGTAGTGCGAAATGAAAACTTGATTCCATTCTCAGTTGGCCGACGCATTTGCTTAGGAGAAACTTTAGCCAGAGACACATTATTCTTGTTTTGTGCTAATTTAGCACAAAATTTTGAAGTCTTTTGGCAAGATGGAGAACCGAAACCTCCTATTGAATATAAAATAGGTGGTCTAACTATTGCTCCAGCCAGCTCAGTAGTGTACATTCGTGAACGATGTATTGACTAATTAAAGTCCATTTTCGACTTCAATGTGAGTACATTTGTTGGTTTAATTTTGAAGTACAGTACAGTATACTCGTTTGCCGTCACGGTTTTGGTCATATTGAAAATAAATACTGGAGTTTGTTTTGTGCCAGAACAAAGATAAATGAAGTAGTTGTGGTAGAGTGATTTATTCTACGAATTTTTTTCCAACTAAACGAAACGTTTCTTTCCTATTATTGAATTATTTCCCAAACGAATTGTTGGGGAACGTTATTTCAATTTACAAAACTTTATATTCTGTAATTTTTGTTCAAAGCTATTTGCTAATATTTTTATAATAACATGGGCTATAAAACTAATACGTTTAGTAGAACCAAATATATTTTGATTAGTTTGTGCCACTGCATTTAGCATGGGCAAGAAACGCGTTATCAAACCAATAAAAAATGTCAATTGTGTCCACTTTACAGCACAAGGTATTATTACCGACCTCAAATTTTGAGCAAAATCAAAATAAGATGGCCTACGTTCATACATTTTTATAATTCTAGCCTCGTGTTATATCCGATATAAGACGAAACGGTTAAGATATACAGATTTGCGATGATGGACATANATAATTCTAGCCTCGTGTTATATCCGATATAAGACGAAACGGTTAAGATATACAGATTTGCGATGATGGACATAAACTATTAGAACCACAATGTACAGTAGTTAAACATGACCATTGTTAGTGTCCGACAGACTTTTGCTTAAACCTAAAACATATAGAGAATAAAAATAAAAATGTGAATTCAAAGTGTAAATTTTATTACTGTATGTGCTTAAGTTGTAGGTATACAAGTGATGCTGCATGATTTAAATTTTAATGGACATGTCCGGTAGGATTAAATAGGAGAAAGCAAGAGAGGAAAATAATGCAAGGTGGGAAGAAAAAGTAGGAAATTTCTGTTGTCAAGATGGAATGTTGACCAAAGATAAGGTTTTCATTTCAAAATTGTTTGTTGTGTAAAATTATGAGTCATGCATGGCATACAAAGTAAGAATTAAAATAGAAATTTTCACTTTCAAACTACGATTCCGCGCTAATAAATTTTGACATTCAATTCTGGAGTATTAAATTTGAACTGGAATATAACGGCCATTGAGTAACATAATTATCAAATTATTTTGTGGTCAAATTTTATTAATCGAAGCTAACTGAACATCCTTGCATTGCAAATCGGTAAATTTTAAGTAGAGCAACATTNGTCAAATTTTATTAATCGAAGCTAACTGAACATCCTTGCATTGCAAATCGGTAAATTTTAAGTAGAGCAACATTTCTGATGTAGCTCTTTGCAATTTAGTTCGAAAATATAATTACAACCTTACAAGAGGTGCCAATAGACAGTTAAGCAGGTAGAAAGCGCAAGCTTACCACCATGACGCTTTAATGATACCTACTTGCAAAATAAAGTTTTCATTTTTANGCAGGTAGAAAGCGCAAGCTTACCACCATGACGCTTTAATGATACCTACTTGCAAAATAAAGTTTTCATTTTTACGTCACTTTAAGAAAGGCATCTTTAATGAGTTCTTTATTCGTATCAAAAATTAGAATGTAAGTAAAATGTTGTTGAGTTAAATGCATGCAACAAAGAAAGCAAATTTCAAAACAACCAAAAAGAATATTGGACGATATACATGGAAAAGGTTTTACCTAAAGAGTTCTGCCTTATTATGACAAATATGGAGATCTCCTCAGTTGTAATTATTATTCTATTATTATTCCATTTCGTTATTATTGAAACCTCGCGTGCCTTTATGCCGGAGTTTAAGAGTAGTGATATTTAACCTAATAGGAGTGTCGTCCTGTCACTAATTCAGAGAATTCTTCTGAATACGACAGGAATAAATTTTATTTCTTCAATGAACAATAAATTCAGACTTACATAAATCGCTCTGGTTAATATTTATGCCACACCATTTAATATTCGCGTTTGAATTGGGCAAATAGACATTAATAGAAAACGTTTCTGTCATCAATTACTTATTATTTCTTTAAATTTGGCATTTAGATACTTCAGCGATATAACAGATTTGAACTTTATACTCAAACACGTTGACGGTAGCTATAGTAATCAAGTGTTGTACAAACTTATTGACCTACACCCAATTAAATAACCCCTTGCAATTTTCATTCCATAACATATTAAGGACTGAACCAGACACATCCTGTCCAACAACTCCATTAGTTAAAGATGCAGCTCATATTGTGGAGACGCCATGTCGGATTATTTTAAACAACTTTCATATCAAGGGCGTCTGTTGCCTCTCAGTCACTTACCTATATTCGAATATCTCTAATGATTTAGAAGATGCTTCCAAATATATGTACCATAACTGAGACAAGTACAACTATCAAACAAGCAGTAAGTTAGTTACTGTTGGCAGTGGATCAATACTTAATTCGTTACGTCCAACACGCTTGTTTCCGTCTCTCATTATACTCTACTCTCAAAGAAAAAAAGGTCGCGGTGTTGGAGTGAAAGGAAACAGCTAGTTTTTGTGAAACCAGAGGCAAGTCCTTTCACTTCAACACCGCGACCTTTTTTCCTTTGAGAGTAAGTGCTCATTTTTCGAAATATATCTATCAACAATTGGGATAATTCGAAATGACGAAATTGTAACATGCACGATTATTGGTTTGCTTTATGTCATTTACCGACTATGATTATCAGAGGACGGATACTTACTTATCTACTTCTTTTTGGGTATTGCACCTGCACCTATGTAACTTCGTATCTTTCCGATTCATGTAATTTGAAGATGAATAGAATGCCCTTATAAAAAAGTATTTTAAGTATTTTTGGTTTTTAGGCATTAGGAAGTACTTTCGAAAGTAATTTTGAATATTAAGTAATTAAAAAGTACTTTGTCAAGTAATTTGGTGTATTAATCGTTTTTCGAGAATAATTTCCCTCATATTCGCTCTAAATTTGTCGATGAGTCAAAATGATAAACTGCAGAAAGTAAAAGTTCACAGTTTTGTTCAAAGAAGTATATTTAAAACTAAATTATGCGTCCATTAAATTTTCGGCAAGGCGAATTCCGAGGGACCGAAATAAATTGGACTAAAATGTGCAGTTGGGACCCAAAAATTTAAGCCGAACCTTCAGTTGCAACAAACGCTTTTTCGCGGTCCCAGTTATAATAAAGACATGATTTTACGTCGGTTAACACGAGCGCCAAATAATGGTATACTTTCTGGAGAAATCAACCTTTTTTTTTTCAGAAAAAATTTAATGAAAATTTCCTTTAAATTATATAAAAATCATCTGACTTATGTATTGGAGTTGTGATAGTGTTTAAATTAAACATTCCTTAAACAATAAATCAAACAGTTCGATTTTTATGATCCAAATTAGTATACAACCGAATTTTTAGGCTTCAATTAAGTGAATTAATTAAAAAAATTGTAAATACTTACCAAAAATAACAAAGTATTGTTAATTATTTTATACTTTTTTATCTGTATTTCGTCGCTTTTTGGCAAGTATTTAAGTAAGTAAAATGCTGTTTTTTAGAAAGTATATATCCGCCCTCTGATGATTACCAACCTTGAAATCAAAGATCCTTTCACAAATAGCAAGCCATTCCTCTTAGATATACAGAGTCAGAAACGCATGAAGTTTACTCTTAGGGTGGAATCCACAATGGGCCGATACTGAGCGCCGACTCGCGCTTANGGATAATTCGAAATGACGAAATTGTAACATGCACGATTATTGGTTTGCTTTATGTCATTTACCGACTATGATTATCAGAGGACGGATACTTACTTATCTACTTCTTTTTGGGTATTGCACCTGCACCTATGTAACTTCGTATCTTTCCGATTCATGTAATTTGAAGATGAATAGAATGCCCTTATAAAAAAGTATTTTAGGTTTATTTGGTTTTTATGCATTAGGAAGTACTTTCGAAAGTAATTTTGAATATTAAGTAATTAAAAAGTACTTTGTCAAGTAATTTGGTGTATTAATCGTTTTTCGAGAATAATTTCCCTCATATTCGCTCTAAATTTGTCGATGAGTCAAAATGATAAACTGCAGAAAGTAAAANATAAAAGTTCACAGTTTTGTTCAAAAAAGTATATTTAAAACTAAATTATGCGTCCATTAAATTTTCGGCAAGGCGAATTCCGAGGGACGGAAATAAATTGGACTAAAATGTGCAGTTGGGACCCAAAAATTTAAGCCGAACCTTCAGTTGCAACAAACGCTTTTTCGCGGTCCCAGTTATAATAAAGACATGATTTTACGTCGGTTAACACGAGGGCCAAATAATGGTATACTTTCTGGAGAAATCAACCTTTTTTTTTTCAGAAAAAATTTAATGAAAATTTCCTTTANAGCGCCGACTCGCGCTTAGTTTCTATTTCGAATCCGCAATGATTAGAAGAGAGGAGTCGAGTTTTATTCTGAGGGAAGGATCAGGCTTAAAATCGTGATAGGGCGCTCAGATTCGCTTTGCTATTCATAATGAAAAATTGAAACCTGAATCAAGATTTGAATGTTGAACCGCTCAACATTTTCCAAACCTCGAAGGGTGGTTGGTTTGAGGATTTCTAAAACTAGTTGCACGAAATCAATCCAATTAAAAATTTTGCAAAATGAGAAGTGAATCATCTCTAGATCTGTTTAGAAGGTTAAAACAAAGGCTAAGACGACAAAAAATGATTAGTAAAGTCGTTATTCGTCGACTGAGGGACCGTGATAATCCACTTGAATGTTACGATTCCATTCAGTTCAAAAGAAGGTACCACATGTTCAAGGACACGGCAGTATTCATTGTTGACATGATCAAATCAGAATTAGTGTCAAACCTTAAGCGTGGCTGTCAATTACCACCAGTTCTACAGTTCCTTTCAGCTTTACGATTCTTCTGTACGGGGAGTTTTCAGCTCGTGATCGGCGATTACTCCCACATTTCTCAATCAACCGTGAGCAGAATAATTTCTAGAGTATCAATACTTTTAACCAGAATGCGACATCGTTTTATAAAATTTCCAACTTTTGCCAAAGCTCCAAAAATTCGTCAGAGGTTTTATGAATTTGGTGGATTCCCAGGTAAGAATTTAGGTAACTCGGCATTTAAAAATTGTATTGGTATTTGGTTTTTCAATATTGGTCATTGGAGCCTTGGACGGATGTCATGTTCCCATCCAATCTCCAGGGAAAAATGACGCTGAACTTTTTCGTGACAGATAGGGAAATTTTTCCATTAATGTCCAAGGAGTATGTGATGCTGAGCCCAACTTCACAAACATTGTGGCCAAGTGGTATGGCTCGGCGCATGACAGTAGGATCTTTGAAAATTCAAATATCTGTATTGACATGGAGTCAAATAGAGTCCCTAGCATTCTATTAGGAGACTCGGGTTACATGCTCTTACCATTTTTGCTATCCCATTGTTGAACCCAAAGAGTACCGAAGAATTCCGGTAAGACCAAATGAAATTGAAGGATTAAATTAAATGACTTTTTCTACAGGTATAACGAATCACACATTAAAACCAGAGGTTGTATTGAACGAACATTTGGGGTGTGGAAACGGAGATTTCCCTGTCTCAATCGATTGAATTTGAAAATGGACACTACGTTGACAGTGATTGTCGCCACTGCTGTATTGCATAACTTTTCCAGGTTAGTAAAAAAAATCCAAATTTTTTTTTTACATTGTGGACACTTCTCACAGAAAACGACTGGATATTTTTGAAAACGACACCGTGGATAACAAAGCAAGTGCAGATGACCATTTCATGGTTTCAAATTTATTTACCCTTTCTGGAACAGCTTGTCAAAATGTAATTATTAGGACTCATTTTACTAAATAGTTTAGGAATAGTTGTATAGTATAGTAGTAAGTAGAAATGGATAGATAGATAGATATGTGGTAGCAGTATAAATTTAAAAATTGATTAATTTATCTCAACATCTTTACCTAATTACTCTAAACGGTTGATTTTTTGAAGCAGCTGTATTTCTAAGATTTGTTTTTTCTTCTCGAACTCCTGGCGTGCGATGGATGTGTCGCTTTTAGCTATCGCATCCTCCATCTCCACTCGAAGAATTTTGAGACGTAGGTGGTGCTCCTCATACTCCATGTCGACCAACGAGGATCTGGTGTCTGTGTATTTCCTTCGTTGAGGTCTAATGTCATTGGCTAAATAATTACGAAATGAATTTTAGTTTTTACAAAAACTTAAGAACGAAAGTGAGTTTCTCACTCTGTTGTAAAAGACCAATCGTGCTATCACTTGGTGTTGGATGAGACAATGATTCAGAATTCTCAGCCACGTCAACTATAATTGCCAATAGGTTAGTTGGGGTGAACACATCGTATGAGGGCTTGTCAGAAATCACCATTTCCATATCTACAAGTTCATAATAAGATAAATGAAAACAAAACGTGGGTGAGTAAATCATGAACTGGACAAATATAATATTGTTTGGTAGATTTAACTAACATCTTTTTAGGCTCTACTCTTGCTGTTCTTCCACCAGCTTTGCAACTGTTTGGATGTACGTTTACTTAATCCTAACTGACTGTTGAAGTTGTCAGTGATTACTTGCCAAGCTTTTTGCTTTTTATTCGTTGTACCTATGTCCGTCTTCTTGTTTTCGATAACGTCTTTGGCCTGATTGATTAGCTCCATTAGGTAAGACTTTTTATGCTCCGTGAACTTTTCAATTGACAACTTACTTCCCTTGTCACTTTGATTGGAATCAGAATCCATTTCAGTGTCACTGCCTAACTAACTTTGGATTTGAATTTAATTTACTTAACAGAAACTTTTTAAGAACTCAAATTCGATATTTTCCCACACTTGTGTTTGGGAGTGCGCAGGTGAGAATCTGAGCTTAGTCTCAGATTCAAAGTGAAACTCGGATCGGTCAAGCCGAAGCGGAGATTTCATTACAAATAGCATAGTGATTCTGAGCCAAGGATACGGCTCAAGCGCGGTTTAGTGGAATCGGAACCGAGGCTCAGGTTTGAACGTTTATTGTGGATCCTACCCTTAATTTTGATTCAGACAAACCAGGTATGACATGATTTTGAAGTCATAATCTAGTAGAAAATTGTTTTTAGAAAAAGTACAAGAGCCTCATACCGATTTAAAAAAAATATTTCATTTTGCACATTTTTTATGCTGCTTCCGAAGATCATAATCATTTTGGGGGAGATGCCGCAAGTGTCTCTTTCAAGAGTACAAAGTTTGGGAAATTGATTGCATCATTTTTCTAAATCTAGCCCATATTGTCTTTTAAGACAATAAACATTGCATCCTGTACTCGAATAATGCCAACAATCAAGACACAAACCAAATATTTACTATGCAATAGTTAATAATAAACACGATTGTCAGTGCTTGAACAGTATTATTTATTCATACTCCAATTGTTTCAAATTATGAAAGATAATAGAATATAAGACGCTAATAGCTTTCCGGCGATAGATCATTTGGCTAGAGGTATGTAATTCCAATTTTTGATATTTCGTGACTCTTACAGGTCACAGTCGACTTCAAATCACAACAATAAGTAGAGGATTAGAAATATAATGAAATTTACTTTCTAAGCATAAATCACTTGGCATACAGCAAACTCCTTTAGTTAAAATTTGATGACCTCTGCAGGTCAAACAGAGCGATGCCCCGGGATGCGACTTAAGGCATATTATTTAGGAGGTCTATGGCTACATTTGTGCCAATTTTTATCAAGATCTAATGGATACCCGCTGGATAAGGTTATAGCAGCTTCATCTTTTATAATTAATTTTTCAGTTCCTTCGTTTTAGCCCTCATTGGTCGCATGTTGTCCCTTGTTGCACAACTTACATTCGTTATTCAATAAAGTGCAAGATATATAATTTAATCGCATAATCTAGAAGTTTTTCAAACTGACATTTAACACATTCCTCCAGTAAGAAGTCACAATTTCAATTAGCAGATTAAGCAACATTTTTCCTTTATGCAACTTTTTGACGCATGGGTGAATTGACTTCAATTGTTGAACTCAATCGAATTTAAGCAAAGCTAACCCAGCTGACTCAGCAACAGAAGTATTAAAAAATTTTGCCATATGAAAAACACAAATTCCGGAGGTAATAATAGTTTAGAATTAGTAATACTAATAAACCTTCATAAAAGAGAGCAATCAAGTGTTGCAAAGCATAAAACGTAGTGTGGGTGGTTATGAGGTTGGGGGTAAAAAGGGCTGCGATGCGTTAGAGATGGCGGTTGGCGTTAAGGAGGGCGGCAGGGATTGCGGTTGGCAGTTTAGGCAGGTTGGTTCGGCGGTAAGCAGAACGGTAGGAAAAATGGATGGCGGTAGAGTGCGGTGAGGATGTGAGAAGGTCGGTTAGTTTTTATAGAGTACATTTGGCGGCTTAGGGAGGGCGGTTGGGCTGAACGCAGGACTATTGGGCGGTACGGAGAGCGGTTTGCCAGTAGGCAGTGTGGTCGGACGGATGGCGATTGGGCTTTTCGACGGTGAAAAGTGCGTGGGGTGGCACAAAGGGTAGTTGGGCGATAATGAGTAAGGTAGGGCGGTAAGAAAGGCGGTTGCGCGGGAGAAAAGGGGGTTGGGTGGTAGGGACGGCTGTTGCACGGCAGTGCAATAAAAATAAAGAGCAAAAATTAAATAACCCTACCAGGCTTATGGCTAATAATATTTGTCATTAGCGGTTATTTTCCGTGGACGGTTAGACGGACTTGAAGGCACCTGAGTGGTAGTGGGTGGTAGTGGCGGTTGGGTGATACGGCTGTGTTTCGGGCGGAAAGGAGAGCGGTTAGGGAGGGCCAACTGTACTCACCCGCCCGACCATTCTTCCTGCCACCCAACCGTCCTTCCTGAAGCCTATACACCTTGTCTACTGAGCAACTGCAATCATTAGCGTCCAACCACGCTCCCTAGCACCCAACCGCATTCCCTAATGCTTAAACAGACTAAATGCACAATGCACTCTGTACCACACAACCGCTTTCCTTACAACCTCACCTACAAGCCCACTGCTAACCGCACTCCTTACCGCCCGACCGCCCTTCATACCAACAAATCGTCCTTTTTGTTACCCAACGGCCTTCCTTACAGCCCACAGCCCACCTCACTTACTAACTAACCGTTTTCCTTATTGCCCAATCGACAAAGTACTAACTCTCTATTTCCCGACCGGCCTCTTTACACGCCAATTGCTCTCCCTACCGCCCACCAACCACCGCAATCTTTAACACCAGATTAGTTGGGTCTTTACAAATTTAATGACTTGTTAGCAAGTAAGTGATAATCAGGTTTATCAATCCAACAAGATTGAACTTTGATACTTTTTCCAAGCTTGCTAGATTTCCATTTGTACCAAATTACATAAAAATCAGAATAGTGACCAAGCGGCTGCATAACAAATTGGCAGAAATAGAAAGCTATCTTTCCTTGGTTTCTAAAGTGTTTGGGCATGCTGTATAATAATTACATCTAATATAAATCATTACATCAGACAGACGATAGTCGCATAAACCACTCCAGTCCACTGTTCGCGTTATACATGGTGGTACGTAAGTAGGTTTGGGCATTTGAAGTTACGTAGTTTTTTATTGAATTGCCAAAGTAGTTCCATTTTTGATTCATTAAAAAACTGAATGTTAAGTAAAAATTTTGGNAGTTGGGTCTTTACAAATTTAATGACTTGTTAGCAAGTAAGTGATAATCAGGTTTATCAATCCAACAAGATTGTACTTTGATACTTTTTCCGAGCTTGCTAGATTTCCATTTGTACCAAATTACATAAAAATCAGAATAGTGACCAAGCGGCGGCATAACAAATTGGCAGAAATAGAAAGCTATCTTTCCTTGGTTTCTAAAGTGTTTGGGCATGCTGTATAATAATTGCATCTAATATAAATCATTGCATCAGACAGACGATAGTCGCATAAACCACTCCAGTCCACTGTTCGCGTTATACAGGGTGGTACGTAAGTAGGTTTGGGCATTTGAAGTTACGCAGTTTTTTATTGAATTGCCAAAGTAGTTCCATTTTTGATTCATTAAAAAACTGAATGTTAAGTAAAAATTTTGGCCACAATCGGAAATTGTCAGTAGGCATCGGTACTAAGATCAATTGATGATCAAATGGATAATTCTAAAAGCATTACGATTATCATGGAGGTTTTGATTGTCGTAAATTCAAACAATCCATTTCAGCTACTTTCAAAATACCCAAGTCGATGATGATCATATAATTAAGGGTTTTGTTTAAAAACTTCTGTATGCCAATCGTAATCCTAATTTAAAAATTTCATTTTGATAATGATTTCATCCTAATAATGGTGAACCTTGAAGTTTGCGATTGTGCGCAATATTCTTTCCTGACATTTAATTTTCCAAATAATCAAAAAGGGGACACGAGTCTCAACTCAATAGAGAGNGCGCAATATTCTTTCCTGACATTTAATTTTCCAAATAATCAAAAAGGGGACACGAGTCTCAACTCAATAGAGAACTACAAATTTTCAAAACCCCAAACCTTATTATAATCACCTTTTATAATTAGGTTCTGTTGCAAGATTAGTATTTGAAGGAGTGCTACCATTAATTAATCAAACGACAATGAGCCAATTCTTCGAAAGCTAAACTACCAAAATGTACATTAACATAAAACCATTAGAAACATAATATAGGTATTACAAAATGCATTTAGACAATGTGAAATTCCACACCTGTTCCATCACATAAATTAAACCAAACNAATATAGGTATTACAAAATGCATTTAGACAATGTGAAATTCCACACCTGTTCCATCACATAAATTAAACCAAACAGTCTTCTATACTTACGTTTTGGTAAATAGCTATTACTGAAATTATATCAATACTTACCAAAGTTTGTTATATTAACTTCCCATTTATTTGGAACTATCATCTGAATCGTTAAGTTCACAAAATGTTGTAGAACATCACTGATGTGTATTTAGAAATTTATTAGTAATTTTGGATATTGTTGAGCCAACTATGGTTTTAATTTTTATTCCTGTTCTTTTCATCGTTTTCATCTCTTGCAATACCTCGTGTGAAGCCTGTCGTAAGCAGAGACATTATAATTTTGTGATCAACCTTCCCATTTTCTGTACAGAAATTGACCTGTTTGATAGTTCCAGGTAGACCCAAACAATGTCCAGCTCCTTCCAGCCAAATAACCACTTGTGTATTTGAGTTTGATCCTTCCAAAAATTGTATCAGTGATAGGAATTGTACTAACATGCAGAAATGTTGTCCAGAAGGTAATGAAAGTAAAAATTTTTTTTTGAAAACAGATATAAATTTCATTTAATTTGTTGTTTATTAGGTTGTAATAAAATATGCAAGGATCCGGTTCGTATTTAAAATTTGTTCATATTATAAAATTAAAATCATTCATATCATTATTATTGTTTTTCAAGCATATTGTTGTATATTTCTTAGTGTCCTAATCGTAGTAAAGGTTATTCTAAAAATGTATACTTGGCTAATTCAGTTTTAGTTTTCATCAAGTGCAACCATGGCTCGCAGGACTAGTTCTTCCTTGTATGGACGTGATACAAGTTGGACACAAATTGGTGAATTTTTGGAGGAGCTNGCTCGCAGGACTAGTTCTTCCTTGTATGGACGTGATACAAGTTGGACACAAATTGGTGAATTTTTGGAGGAGCTTATACCCTTTAGAAATCAAATCAATTAAAAAAAAATTTATTCTTAATTGCCAGTTTTTTTTATACCTTTTTTGCGAGTTTTAANAAAAAAAAATTTATTCTTAATTACCAGTTTTTTTTATACCTTTTTTGCGAGTTTTAAAAATAAATCTCCTTCGTCGTCAAATTCATTCAGTTTTCGACCACTTTCTGTACCAAATTTGACAATTCCAGCAGGAAAATCACATAAATTCCAAATGATGCAATAGATTACTGCAACTTTAAAATTATTTAAAATTATGTATAAAGTTACTACTTAGATTGCATAACTTAAGCATCATTCATTAATAATAATAAATTTATCGATAAGTTGCTTACCAATAATATCTTTCGATGTATCAACTGTTGGAGCACAAAATGGAAAGCAGGGGCATAAAATTAAATCTANCTTACCAATAATATCTTTCGATGTATCAACTGTTGGAGCACAAAATGGAAAGCAGGGGCATAAAATTAAATCTAAACGTTCTTCATCCATACGATCTAAAATTTCTCGTATGATTTGTGCCTTATCTCCAATTGCAGCCCATAGTGAGACTGTCGAGCGGAGATCAAGACCAGCTAGAAGACAGTAAGCGGCACGAACGGATCGATAGAATGGCAAATATTTCCATCTGAATACCATCGAAAGTAGTTTTCTTAACCAAAACGGCATGTTGATTAATTGATTCACCATTTGAGCAGCATCAGAAATTTTTTCTCCACGTAATGCTTTTCGTAGATGATTCCCAGTGTCGGCATTGCAGAGGTCAGCGGTAAGTTTTGCTAAAATTGTATCTGGCACTGGAAGGTTAAAGGGTACAACAATATGACCAAGGGATTCAAATTTTTCTTTAGCTTTCAATACAATTTCAGCCGTATCTCCCATTGCTGGAAAAAATTTAAGGGATGTAAAGTATCCTATCCGAAGTTTAGCCTTGGATTCAAAAATCTACAAATTAAAAATATTTAGAAAATTGGCAAACCGCAAAGTATATTAAGAATTTTCCATACTTGTTTATTCCATGGAATAGGTAGGGCAAGTGGGTCATACTTGTTTTGTAAGCTATTTTCAGTAAGAGCTTTGAAAATTCGAGCAATTGTTCTTGGTTTTTTTGCAAAAATTGAAGGTACACCAACCACTGTATGATTTGATAAATTAATAAGAAAATTAAAAGAAAAATTATAAGAAATTTCTTACTTCCGATACAATTTGGCGTCGCTTGGCACACGCCCTTATCACTAAGACGCTTTGAAGAGGGTTTGAGTGAAGAAATTCCCTAAAATATAAACAAAAATTAACTATACAAAATTTGTTTTTAAATTGTAACTAAGACTTATTTGAGCTAACATTAAAGTGTGCGGGTATTCTCCCAGAACCTCCTATCTAAAAAATTGAGAAAAAATTTATGAACATCTGAAATTAAGAACTTTCTAAAAAGTTTACTTACATCAGTCCCTGTACCAAATGGACATCCTCCAGCAGCTACAAGTGTACCGGTACCTACAAAAAAATGAAAATTTACAAACAAATTTACCCATTTTCTATTTAAGGTTAAACCTTATGGTAAAAGTTTAAAAATTTTTAGTTTTTAACGGATGACTTATCCGTATAGTTATGTCTTGCTTTTGCGCGTCTGTGAGAGTTTCTATAATTTCAAATTCNTTTAACGGATGACTTATCCGTATAGTTATGTCTTGCTTTTGCGCGTCTGTGAGAGTTTCTATAATTTCAAATTCTAAAATTTTAATAAATTCGTTAAATGGTAAAAAAAGAAAATGAACTGAAAGTGATGAATTTGAAGCAAAAAGACTATAAAAATTGTCTAAACTACAACTAAGAACATTTTNTTTAACGGATGACTTATCCGTATAGTTATGTCTTGCTTTTGCGCGTCTGTGAGAGTTTCTATAATTTCAAATTTTAAAATTTTAATAAATTCGTTAAATGGGAAAAAAAAAATGAACTGAAAGTGATGAATTTGAAGCAAAAAGACTATAAAAATTGTCTAAACTACAACTAAGAACATTTTTTTCTACTATCATAAATACCTGAACTACTGCCACCAGGTGCTAATTTTGAATTGAGAGCATTGAGAGTCTTGCCAAATATTGGATTATCACTTGCATAAGAAACTAGTGTTTGTGGGACATTAGTTTTACAATATGGAATTGCTCCAAGGTTTTTAAGGGCTCGAACAAGAACTGCAGACTCTGGAGCAGGTTTGTATAAATTTTTTGCATATCCAAGAGTACTGTCCATTCCTTAAAGTAATTGATATAAAAATTAAATTTAAAAAACTTATATTATAAGCTAACAAAAAATTTTTTTAAATTTTTACCTTTAACATTTGTATCGTCTTTGATACAGACAGGAAGTCCATGTAATGGACCTTTAATTTTGTCAACATCGAATTCATCTGCAATATCCATAGCATTTGGAATAAATTCTGTGACACAATTAAAGGAAATTGTAGCTTCAACAGTTTTTGCAATGAAAGCAGCTAGACAATTGGCTGCAGATATTTTTCTTTGTTGTAATTGGTCAATTAATTCTTCTACAGGAAGGTTTACTATAGTTAGACGCTCTGGAGTCATACGATATTCCATTTTATACCTATCCAATACATTTCGTCGTTCTAATTGTTTTGTTCGTGTAATACTTTGAAGTTGCAAGTATTCCTATATAAATATAAAGTAAAACAAAATGTCAAATTTATTATAATTCATTTAAGAAATTTAAATTTTTTTACATACCAAGTACTCCTTTCCGTATTTGAATAGAGAAAAAATACTCCATCCTAGAAAACTTGTATAGACAACTGGATAATTGAAGTAACTGAAAAATGGGATATAATAGAACTGCAACGCTATAAGCAAAAATCCAACTACTGCAATAGAACCTAGTAATATGCAAAGACACATTTTAAATCCATATTCCAAAAAATTACAAATATTGAACAAAACTGTTTTTGTTATTTCTGCAATGGTGTTAATGAACAGATTATCACTTATTCTTATAAGAAAGTGCAAAAAAATGTTTATTGTTGTGGAAGAGAGTGAGAGAGAGAGAGCGGAAGTTAATAAAGTTTACTTTGCCTATAAGACTACCCAATATAAGAAAAAGTTATTTATTAAACCTAACTATTTTTTGTATGTTTGAATCGAACATAGTAAATTTAGTATGTGAGAGAAACGCGTTATAAAATCTCAAAGTTATAATATCAAGATTTTTATATTCTCAGACCAATATTTTATGATCGAAGTGGACTGTACGACAAATTCAGTTCCTTTCTTAAAATGACGTTTTCTATGCAAAAAATATAACACTTTTATAAACCAGAAACCGGTTTCTCATATTCTTGAGCAAATCCCATTTTTGTCATTTTACTATATTATCAATTCATTTCTCCAAATATCCGCTGTAATCGTGAATTTTATAACCTAGATACTATTGTTTAGATACTATTGTTCAATCCAAACAATTTTATGTAAAATGAAATTAGATATTCAATGCATTAATATTGTTCAATTCATTCCATAGTTGATCATTTCACATGTAGTCTTACAGAGTTAGCCAAACGCCAATATTTTGTTAGAGTTCAACTAGCATTCCAATAAGGATTTAAATCAGAGGTTTTAAATCCGAGTAATAAAAACTATTACTTTATATTTTTGTGTACGTTCAATATTTTTTGTAGTTACGTTCAAAATTTTATTCAAAATTATTACTTATTACGATAGTAAAAATTTTTATATGTCAATATAAGGTTTCTGATAGTGAATATGGTGTAATTAGCCGATTTCTATATTCTTATTTAGTTCAAATAAAAACCAATAATTGAATTTTTGCATATTTTTTTTTATTACTAATTTCATAGTCATAGAAATTCATACATAATTTCATAGAAATTCATACATAATTTCATAGAAATTCATACATAATTTCATAGAAATGTTGTTCATGTTGATTTAAACATCAAATATTCTCTAACTCCAATTAAAAAAAAAATAAATTAAGCCTGTCCGATGTCAAAATAAAGTCATCCGACATATCAAAAAAATAAGCAACAAGTTTGCTCATTGAATCCAGCATCATCAGTAACATTTATATAATAAAAAATCACATTCATGTGTAGTTGTTCCCTAAATTAAGCTTTATTCTCAGCTGGTTATAACAAATTTCGTAATAATATAACGAAAAGTAATGTTGCCAATTTATTCTCCAACTATAGGTAAAAAACAATTTATTTACAAACTGGCAACACTGGAGGTTGCTTCACTCCTGCTTATGACCGACTCCCACAACCTTCTGCGCAAGAGCAGAAAACCAAGTATTACGACTTATGAAACAAGTTAAACATTTTGAAACAGAATTTCATAACGTGATAGCAGAGGTGTTGTGTGTTCAGTCGTATTTAATAAAGACCTTGGAAATTCGAATCATTCGTCAGCCGTCGTTGTTTTGAGCAACATTGAAAAAAAAATTTTTTTCTTTATTTAAGAAATATTTCACATTATTGCTCATTTAGAAATTGTTCTACGACAAAAAAAAATACGAGTTTACCGTGATTACAACTGGAAAGAATCAACAATTAACTGGTCCATAGGTGAGTATTCAGGCAAACTTTAATCATATCGAATATAAAACTTAGACTGTAGAAATAAAAATTTTCAACAATTATTCACTCAGTTTGTCATTAACAAATTATCCGACATTTTAAAAGGATATTCACAATAAATTTAAAATTAGTATATTTTCTTAATAAAATCAAATTTTCGGCCATTAATTTTTACAAAACTGGCCAAGTATACCTAAATTAATATTTCAAAATACGAATTAAAATTTTGAACTGAACATACAAATTTGGATAAATTAACCAGTGAATAGTATATAGTTTTCTCATGATTAAGATTCGTGAAACAAATTGAAAGTTCAATTTGTTGTATTGAATTTTCTAGACACTTAAAACGATTAAAAACTGAATCAATCATTTTATTGGGTTATTTTTCTCAAAGGTACTACATGAAGTCATGGGGAAACGCAGTCAAAAATATTTAGGCAACGATGATGTGGAGTGGTCGAATGGAAATAGGATTCATTTAGTCAAACTAAGCAAATATGTTCCAGACTATCTTGTAAAACTACGACCACGATCCAGCGTATGTTCACTCTATGGACAAAAGAGAGAAAATGCGCCTGCGCCCAGGTTGTCACGATTGGCATCACTCAATCCTAAGTACTTTCACTCACACAAAATTTTTAAAGTTCTCACGATTGAGGAAGTGATCAAGAACACTAAATCAAAACAAGCTACCCTAAGTCTAAAGATGAAGAAAATTTTGATAAAAATTCCAATTGTGAGCTTACCACGAATTGGAGAAGAAAAAAAGTATGAATATGTGACAACTGTACCAGCACTCTCATCAACAATCAATGGATCGGCAGAAATACCAAAACCCGCTTGCACACCACTACAAGATGCTCTCAAACATAACAAAGAGATGTGTGAGTTTTAAAATTTCAGTTTTATATATTAAGAAACTAAAACTAAATACTGGTATTAGACTAAGAGTTTTCAAAAACAAAGTAAATAGGTTGTACAGAACTTTGGAACCCATTTACTTTAGTTTACTTTACATTTTGTAGAAGTGTAAAATTTCTAATGTCTTTTTTCTTCTGATTTAATTTCAGTGGATAGTAGGCATGGGATTTTTGTCAACACTGTTTTGAACTCATCGCCTTTGGTCACTTTTGATCCAGAATCGAATAAATGTACCCCGAGTATGAGCGTTGAATACCACGATGACACTTTGGAAGCTAATGATCCGACTTCAACACTTACTATTATTGAAGAGAACAATGAAAGTGAATTTGTATTCACGCAGGCGTCGGACTTACCAATAGATTCAGAACCAGAACCAGAACCAACCGTATTGGGACTGGATGAAGTTTATATGATGGTTTGGATGGAGTTTCAAACAATCTGATCGTACATTCTGTTTACAGTTGAAGTCTTTCATTTGTCATAAAGTATCTCATTATACCCCAATTTATATAGCTTCATTACATCTCTACTGGAATTTAGTTCGAGTGACATTTACAGAAAAACCTTTGTCCAATTAATTAACTACTTAATTTATAATTAACTATTTACATATTCAATAGCTTATATCTATTAAATTGAGAACATCTTTTAGTACTTTCATGTTTTGTTTTTGTTTTATTTTTTTATAAATTTACTTTCTTGTGTGGTTATTTCTACGTTTTGATTTTGATCTTACAAAACAGTCATGACGTTTACAACTCAGATAATGGTGCTCTTGAGATCCAGATTATTGGGAAATTGGATAAAAATATTCGAATTCAATTGAAATCAAAATCAAACGGTATTAACATGTTACCTGGAAAATTTTTTGATATTTTTTGAAATGATATACTAAAGATGTTTCAAAAGAACATTAAAAAATTTCAATTTTCCAAAATCATAACTTTTATTCTAGTGATTCTAGATAATTTTGATTTTTTCTACACCCTATCTTAATTTTGTATGCTTTTTTTTTAGACTGTTACCCATTTAATAATAAAAAAATTAAGTTTTTGAGCTATATGACCATAATTATCATCAGTGTACTTGGTTTTTGCATCAAAGGTTATGGTGCCAAAAGTCGCTTTCATATGTACTTAGATATTTGGTCGGAGTGTCTTTAGAATATTTTGTACAAAAAGTGACCTCTTACTTTCGCCAATGATGAAATAATGAAAGTTGGACAACATTTTGAGTACAAGGATGACAGAACAAATTTCAGCTTCACTTATCCGGAATACGACTCATCGGACATTGACTTGTGCACTAAATGTTAATGGCTTCATCCACTTTCATGTCGGCTAATTCTTCCAGACTTTTGACATTATTTAATAAATCAGTCGATGTTTCATAACTTTGACGTTTAAAATAATCCTACATAAAATGAGGTGAAGCGGGTTGGTTTTGGGAGATTTATGTTAATAGTCGTTTATTCTTTAACTTTTTTGAAGCAGACTAAATTTTAAATTTAAAAGATTAAGGGGTTAGCTCCAAAAAAAATCTTAAAAAAAACTTCTTTTTTTATACTAATAACCCTTAATGCTTACTTAACACAATAGAACTTGCTGCGTGAGGCTATAAATTTCATCGATGCTGGCCCTGCTAATATGTTATCTAACATAATGAAGGGTACNAACTTGCTGCGTGAGGCTATAAATTTCATCGATGCTGGCCCTGCTAATATGTTATCTAACATAATGAAGGGTACCTTGGAATTGAGTAATCAATAAACTTAATCAAGACTCAAAAAAATGTAAATAAGAATGAGTTCATTTGAATACAAAACAGAGGTTTTTTTGTATTATATGAAAAATACTTACATGAGAATGGTCCATAGATCGGGTGTCAAGNACTTGCTGCGTGAGGCTATAAATTTCATCGATGCTGGCCCTGCTAATATGTTATCTAACATAATGAAGGGTACATTGGAATTGAGTAATGAATAAACTTAATCAAGACTCAAAAAAATGTAAATAAGAATGAGTTCATTTTAAATACAAAACAGAGGTTTTTTTGTATTATATGAAAAATACTTACATGAGAATGGTCCATAGATCGGGTGTCAAGNAATACAAAACAGAGGTTTTTTTGTATTATATGAAAAATACTTACATGAGAATGGTCCATAGATCGGGTGTCAAGCAGTTTCAAATGCCACATCGAATCTCTCATCAAAATTACAACCTTATTCTCTCATTCGTTGAAAAAATCTTTATACAGTTTCACTACATGAATAATTCCTAAAATTCGTACAAAATCCTAATTATCCAACTGTAGTGATTTCAATGATTTTAATCATTTTGGCTTAATACGAATGGTGAGCACGAGTAAGTGGGATAAACGAATTTTGTCCACAATCGCAAAAGTCAGGAGCCAGCGTCACTAAAGTCAATTCAAGATCAAATAAAAAATTTTTAATTTAAATACTATGGATGCATTTATTACAACAAATTTAAACTTATCTATTTTAGCACCTTTTAAAGCACTCAAATCGATGTTGATCAAATAATTTGGACTTTGATTTAAAAACTTCTCCAAGCCAATCGTAATGCTAAATAAAAATAAATTTGTTTCTTTGCTCATGAATTGACCCTAATACTGGTCACTCTTGAACTTTGTGATTGTGTGGAATATTCCTTTCTGAAATTTAGCTTTTCAATGAGTCATAAATGAGACCCGTGTATCTCAANTTGTGATTGTGTGGAATATTCCTTTCTGAAATTTAGCTTTTCAATGAGTCATAAATGAGACCCGTGTATCTCAAGTTAATGAAGAGGTACAAATTTTCAGAAAATTTTTTCGAAACCTACTTATGGACGAACCTGTACATTTGTCATTGTATACGAGCGTATTCTTAGCAATAGTTAAGAATAATTTGAATGATGAACATCTTTCAGTTATGGATTTCACGTTTAGCTTTATTTTTCAAAATATAATTTTGATATAGGGGCAGAATGGTGTCAAAAGTTATTATTATTATGAAGTTTAACTGTCATCTACATTACGAACATGGATATTCTCAAGTAGTCGACCTGGAAATTTTTTAAATTCACATTTCTGCGAAAGTGAGTAAACTTTTTGGATGAAATTTTTGATCATCTACTAGTTCTCCATTTTTTTTATATCTGACTAGCTTTTTCTATATCATTCCAGTGTCATTAGAAATTATTAGTAGACACCAACAATTCCTCCAGTTGGAATTTTTTTCATAAATTAAAGCATTCCATGTGGTATTATGACTGTAGTTGTATGATCTAATATTAACTGATAAAATTTTATACACCACAAAAGGTTCATCAATCTATATATCAAAAACCAAAATCAACAAACTTATTAAATGGACGAGGTGTTACAAATTACAATTATTAAAAAAATCATCATATGCATGTGAACTCGTTCAATCAACTGTTATTATAACAGATGGTATACAAACATAACAAAAAGCGGTGTTGTCAAGTGGTATTGGAATTATACAAAAAAAAAATTTTTTAGTTTACACAAAACTGGCAGCACTGGAGGTTGTTACACCTCTGCCTATGGCCGATTAACCACACTCATTTTGCACATGAGCAGACAACCAAGGATTTGGACTTATGAAACAAGTTTAGATATTAAAAACACAAATCCATCATGTGACACCGAAAAATATTATATTTTTTGTTTAAATTAATAACTTTCAAGTAAAATTTTTTTGGATTTTCAATCATTTATCAGCCGCCGTTTTTGGAACAGTATTGATTATTTTTCTTTGTTTAATAAACATTTCACAACGTTGATCTACAAATTGTTCAACCACAAAAAAAAAGCTGATCTTATTGTCATCATAACTGAAAAGGACTTAAAAAACAGTCGATTAATCATCAGGTGAGTGTTCTGTTCAATTTTTAAAATATTAAATATAAAATTTAAAACAGAAATAAAAAATTTCAACAATGAAATACTGCGTGATTACAAAATTGTTCGAAATTTTTCAACGTTATGCAGAATCTAATATTTTTTCAATTTACTCAAATTTTCGTAGATTAATTTCATTCGAAAGATGGAAAAGTATAAGACTTGGGAATAAGTGTTAAAATTTTGGATAAGATCAAACCAAACCGAATATTCCGGCCGACAAACAATATGTATTTCATAATCTTAGAATTCATCAGACAAATTAAGAACTCAATTTTACTGTACAGAGTATTTTGTGAGACTCAAAACAATTTAAATTTACTGATTTGATTGGTTTAAATTTGGAAAAGGTGCTACAGAAAGCCATGGGAAAACATCGTCAGAGGAAATCAGACAACAACGAGTACCTTGCAAGACTGCGACCCCGATCCAACATTTGCTCATTTTATGAACAAAAGAATAAAAATGCGCCTGCGCCCACGTTGTCACGATTGGACTCATTCGCCTCTCAGCAGTTACATCTCAATAAAATTGTAAAAGTTCTGACTGTCAATGAGGTTATTAAGAAAACTAAATTAAAACAAGCCACTTTGAGCCTGAAATTGAAGAAAATTTTGATGAAAATTCCAATTGTAAGCTTACAACGAATTAGACAGGATCAAGAGAGTGAAAATGTGACAATTGTACCAGCACCGTCATCAACAATAAATGGAACGGTGGAAATGACAAAACCCGCTTGCGCACCACTACAAGATGATCTCAAACCAAAGAAAGTAATAGGTGAGTTAAGTTTTTTTTTGTTTTATATATGCACACAAGTACAACTAATACAATTATAATAGCCTAAAAATCTTTAAAATAAAGTAAATGTGTTCTAGATTCGTGAAATTTGGCTTAGGGTTAAAAAAGTGATATAATTTCACTGTTACTAATAATGACTTTTTTATATTTTGATTTCACTGTATAGTGAGGTTGGGATTCATCCTAACGAAGTTGCCGACTTGTCGTTTTCAATGCCTCTGGTAAATTTTGATCCAGAATCGAACAACTTTACCCTGGAGACAAATGCTGAGAGCCATAATGACACTATTGAATCTATGGATCCGACTTCAACACATCTCATTGTTAAAGAAAACAATGAAAGTGAATTTGTATTCAGGAATGATTCAGAAGAACCAGAAGTGGACTCTTTGCTACTTGAAGAAGTTTATGTCATATTTTGGGACGAAACTGAAAACTATCGCACTGTACATCCCGTTGCTTTTCAAATATTTCGTTTATAATAAAATGTCTCCGTTTACCCCAATTTATAAAGTTTCATCTCTCATCTCTACTATATTTTGTTTTCATAGGCTGGAACATTTTTTTGAGAACCATGTGGTTCAATTAATTAACTACTAATTTTATAATTAACTCTTTATATCACAATATTTTTATTTTACTTACATTATTTATTTTCTAAGTCCAAAACTTAAATTAATTAAACTGAGATGGCTTGTAAATGTACTAAAATTTTGAAATTTTTTTACTGATTCGGTTTCTTGTCTATGTTGTTTTCTACCTTGTGATCTGGTTTTCGGAAATCGTAAGAGTCATGGAATTCAAACGCAATTAATCTTTTTCTTTAAGATCCTTGATATTGAAAAGTCGTACTTTAACCGAATTCGATAGAAATCAGAATCAAAGGTATATTGTTTCGAACCAATGAAATCACACTATTCGTCCTGTTTACAAAACTTCCAAGTTTGTAACCCGACAAAGTCAACTAACAAATAATGAAGACAAAAAAAAAGTTTTGTTTGTAAACAAAATTTATTGTCACATAAATTTATAATGCTTCGAACCGTTTTCCCAAAAGCCAGCTCTTCCGCACTCAACATTATGTAAGATATCCGTGCTTCTTTAAGTATTGAAAACGCTGGAGAACAAGGTTCTTCTGTTTTCAAGCAATGAATGATTTTATCATCAGACCCGTCGGTATCAATATTAAGCCCACTGAACTTAAATTATCTCACAATAATTTCAGTTGAAATGGAGTCCCATGTTGCCTTAACCCAGTTCAACATCAATTTCTGAACCACCAGCCAGCAAAGAAAAGTGAGATCTGATTTTGAAAATACCGCTAAGAACATAATGTTTCCAATGCTTTTTATTAGGAATTGGCTTTTATAAGAGACCGGCTTCAATTTCTAACTTGAACCTTCAAAACCCCGGCTTTAAAACGAGGCCGGTTTGTATTGGAGAATATACGATACTTTTCTATTGTTCGGAAGTACTACTGAATGAGAGTCAATCTATAATGTAGTTCCACTTGTATGAATCCCAATGCATGGTGACTGTTTAATATGTAAAATTAAGAGAAATTAAATTATACCATCAATTTTGACTATTTGAAGTTTACCGAAGAGAAACTCTCCAAAACCATTAACAGTCATCAAAGACCCGAAATAAGTTAAAAATTACATAAATTAAAGTTACTTCAACTGATATCACTGGCATCTTTCTTCTGGTTAGTATAATATTAGTAAGTGTTACGTCAATTTTTAGATAACAAAGAAACTGCTACCTATAGATGTAATATGAGTTAACAGAAATTTTTGTCTCATGTTTTCAAATTTCTTCCAACTCGCCGCGAATGTTTAAATTAATTTTTTTTTTCATTTGTGACACTAGGTAACCCACCGTAGTTGGGCATATAAAAGTTTAAAATTTGAATTCAGTAGGGGACTTTATTTATGTACAAATTATTATATTTTTATGCTTTAAACGGGATTTAAATCTATGGTACGTACCATGGATTTAAATCCATTGTTGGCGATTTATAATCTATGGTGATGAGCATGTATGATGATACATCCTCGCTGGCACGNGCATGTATGATGATACATCCTCGCTGGCACGAAGTTAAAATTTTATATAATTCATAGTCAAAATTGAACTTTTCTTGAAGTAATACTGTCTACAATAATACTCATAGTATTCTACATCCTCTCTGCCATACTTAGATTCAATGTTAGAAAACTTTGTGGTTCAACTGTCAAGACTTGTTCGGATTACCAAAAAAGAAAAGAAAAACAAAATCAATAATAAACATTATTCACTTTCTTTCCCACACTTTTTAATTTGAATTTTTGAATTTTGAATTTTTTTATGTACTTTTTACCCTAATTTTTCTGACATAATTAGATTATAATTGTAAATTGTTTTCTTTTATCACATCTGATAAAGTGCTCATGTGATAAAAAGAAAAAGGTTAGTATTGACTGATAGTGCAAATTCTAATTTGCAAGTGATAAAAATATAGCAAAAGAGTTTACGTAAGTGATTATGTGACTACATAGACAAAAATTTTAGCTTAGATCACGAATCTGAGAAGTTACATTGGACGTCGGCTACAAGAAAGCTTTAGGGATCAGAAAATTCGGTTCATAACAGCCGATGTTCATTATAGCCGAATAATGAATAAATATTAAATATAAAGTTATGTTTATAACATCTGTTGTTTTTTACATTTCTTTCTTTTGTTTTTTATTATTATTCACTTTTCTTGGTTCAAATATTTTCTTTTTTTTAGTCTGCTATCTCACCACCCACCGCAATAAACTAAGAGTAAACTTGAACAGAAAAAGCATCGATAAACACTGCTAGTATTTACTTAAGATTTAGAGAAGCTGTAATATGGGTTAAATGACTCGAAAACTTATTAAGTTATCAACTACCAGACAAGCTTGTAGTAGTTACAACGATTATTGAATTTTATGTAATTTATGCATGACATTGGCCTTGTCTATTATTATTGGTCGTAGAAATTAACACTCATAACATAAGGTATGTAATGTAAGGCAATAGAATACTTTGACACATAAACACTCGGCATACAAAAAATTTTTAGTCTTTACAACCACACCCCTAAACCTCGTGTTTACAGAAAAATTATATCATTATAATGAATTAACAATGGAACTAACTTTTGTGAAAAATCACATATCCATATCAATTCTTATCTTTCAAAATAATAATTGTTCATGAACTTTTTTGATCAGTTTGAAATACGAACCACCCGTAGTCATTCCTATAACTTATAACTATTTCTTCATCTATACAATTTTTTTTTATAAAAAAACTTTATTCCAAAATAGTTGTTAAAAAATGCAAACCAATTTGTTACGTATATATTTTTTCATCTGGTTTTCATTGTTGGTGATATCAATATTACCAAAAAGTATAAATTCAGCAAAAATTCTATCAGTTTCATTTATATCCTCAAAGAGTCACAAAATCATTTACGAACCTCTTCTTCATACACTCGCAAAGAGAGGTCATGAGGTTACAATCATCTCACCATTTAAATCCAACCAAACAGTGAAGAACGTTACCGAAATTTTGGGAATTGATTTTGAAAAACTCATGGAATCTGAAAATGAGTCAACAGAAATACCTAATTTATTTGAAATGAAAGATGATGGAGCAAATATGAATCCTTTTATGATGTTTGATATATTCAGTCAACTCTGTAGTGACACCTATGACATCCCTGAAGTTAAGGAAGTTATGAACCAGAAATTTGATTTAATCATTTTTCCAGAATTATTCAACGATTGTGTAACAGGGTTAATATACAAACTAAATACATCAGTAATTATAATAACCTCAACAACAGCACAGTCATGGGTTACTTCTAATCTCGGTGGACATTTACCTCCTTCTTTTGTACCCAATATGTTTATTGGTTACACCAGTAGAATGAATTTTTATCAAAGAACAATAAATTTATTAACAGAAGTGACAAGTAGTCTAATTAGAGATTACTATTTTGAACCAAAAATGGAAGCTGTTTATAGAAAAAAATTAAATGATTCTACTATTCCATCAGCAGATGAAATATTAAAAAATACAAGTCTCATTTTATCTAATGGACACTTTACACTCGGATCACCAGTACCATTTTTACCTGATGTCATTGAAGTTGGAGGAATGCATTGTAGACCAGCTCAACCACTCCCAAAAGTAAACAGAGCACAATGTATTTCTACTGTATTCGTATTTTAATCATAAATTTTTCTAATTTCTTTATATAATTTTTGATCTTTTTGTATAGGATTTAGAAGAATTTGCTAGTAGTAGTAAACATGGATTCATTCTCTTCAGTATGGGGACAGCATTGACAGGTAGTGATATGCCTGAAGAGAAACGGAAACAAATACTTGAAGCATTTTCAAAATTGAAACAAAATGTACTTTGGAAATGGGAGACTGAGATAATGCTTGATTTACCAAAAAATGTAAAATTGAGTAAATGGCTTCCACAACAGGATATTTTGGGACATCCAAAACTTAAGTAAGACCAAATGAATCCTAAAAAAAACCTAACCTAAATTAGGTTACCTAATTTACCTAAAAACTATATGTCATCAAAAATTATTAATTCCTAATCCAAGAAAATAATTTTCTATTGGTAGAGTATTTGTGACACATGGTGGATTCGGAAGTACTACTGAGTCAGCCTATCATGGAGTCCCACTTGTAGGAATCCCAATGTTTAGTGACCAACAGAAAAATATGCAAAATTCAGAAAATTTGGGATTTGCAATTACTTTAGACTATGATCAAATTAACGAGGAGACACTCTTCGAAGGTATTAACAAAGTCATCAATAATCCAAAGTAAGTTAAAAATTTATTGTTAAAATAGTTCTTCTTTAAAACCTTTCCATATTTTACTAATATATAAGTTGTATTGTTAATTTTTAGGTATAAAGAAAATGCTATGGCTCTATCAAAAGTTTTTCAAGATCAACCGGATAAACCACTTGATAGAGCAGTTTTTTGGACTGAATATGTTCTCAGGCACAAAGGTAAAATGTTAAACTAAAAAATATTTATTTTTATTATGCTGGGTTTACAGAGCGTTTTTGAGCGCGTTGCAATTCGAAAATTTGGGGAGCGTTAACGCTACTCTTCGCTCGTCATAACGACCAAGCGTTAAAACATTTACATAGCTAGTCGCTTTGGAGCGCGTTGAATAGATCAACGGAGTAAAATAGCGGCAAATCTTTACATTGAATTATTTAAATTAAATTTAATTTAAATTGATTTTTATTTGCAATAAGATTTAAATAGTTGGCATGGTTAGATTTACTAAGCGGATCCTGGATTTTCTTGGATTAAGTTGTGTATACACTGCACTGAAGATGCAGAAAACTAGTGTACGGAAAGTTTGGGTGCACCCCCTTTGGCAGAAACGAAAACAACGCACTAGTAAAGTAACGAATTAACTTAAAATAAAGTACAGCTGAGTTAGGTATCCGTTGCTTAATTTTAGGTAAAATCATTTGCAACGGACCACTCACGTTTCTTCAAAAAGTATCTGAGACCAGAAGATTTCCAGCCTGCAATTTGTTCACAAGCGTTTCAAATAGCATGTTTATCGCAAAAACACTTTTCAGTCTTGTTCCAAATTTTCTGTTGCCCTTTTACTAATCCAATGAGGCTTTCCTTCTCTGCAATTGACCTCAACTTCACATCAATTTTACGTTTCGGCATTTTACTTTACAACTGGTCAATAAATTGAATCGATGTTTTACTTTCAAATGTTAACAAATGTTGAAATCTATAAAAAATATTGTTTTCAAATACCGTCACATGACTTCGCTGATTTTCCACCCAGAGAATCGGAACGTTGAGTCGCGCTACACTCTTCAAATCAAACTTTGTTTGATCGGGAGCGTTAACGCGTAAACATCAAACTTTTCCAATCGCTCCTAAACGCAACGATACAAAAGCCATGTAAATGGTATAAAAACTCTATGTGTATACAAAAGCGTTTTATTGTCATCACATCGCATCGCAACGCTCCTTACAAAAAAGCTATGTAAACCCAGCATTACTCCTGAACTAATTTTATATACTGTATTTAACATTATTTTTTATAAATTGTAGGTGCCGTTCATCTTCGATCTGCTGCAAGGGATTTGAGTTTTATCCAATATCATTCTCTCGATGTTATTGGATTCCTATTGACCATAATAGTCACAGTACTTTACATCATCTATACTATACTTAGATTCATTGCTGGAAAAATTTGTGGTTCAAAATTTAAAACTTCTTCGGATTTACGAAAAAAGAAAAATTAGAGGACTAAATACTTCATGCATATTTATAACAATTGATTCAATTTAATTATTGTTCCATTGATGGTTGTTTCTTGTTTTAATAAATAAATGTACAATCAATATAGAATTAGTAATTTTTCTTAAATTCAATTTGAATTTAGCTTATGTCAATATTTTTGAAGGGCAAAGGATTCAGCTCAATCAACACCTACACTCGGAATCAAATTTACTATTATAACTATCACAGTTAGGTTTTATTTATATAGCGTGGTGAAATAAGAAGGCGAAAATCGGAAAGTAGTTTTAAAATCTTTCACAAATTAGACAATTTGAGCAATTTTGAATCTAAAAAAATTTAACTGAACTTTCGTACCAACGGTTTTCATAAACTTGAGCAATTCATAAGTGTGACATTCAATCAATTTTTGATTTTCGGAAAAATCATTCCGCAAAAATTCACCGTGTTATTTGAATGCACTGTAAATATAAACTTCGTTCACTTTTCGACTACGTTTTTGTTTCACATTTTGAATCTTTATTATCTTAGCCAAAATTTTCTCACTAGATTAGATTATATTGCACATTATTTTATTTTATTACATCTAATAAATACGTCTCATTAGGTAAAAAGATTAGTATTGACTGATGACTCCAAGTCTAATTTTTATGTAATTAAAATACCAAAAGTGGTACCTAAATGTTGTGGTAATTTGTGTATAAGATACGTGAATAGAAACAAAATTTAGTTAAAAGAAATCAAAATTATAATATTGTTGTTGAAAAATTTTACGAAATCAGGACTAATCTGTAAAAAAAATTTTTAACATAAAGCAAAAGATTCTAAGATTGTATAAAATTATTGTATTTGTTATAAGGATTTCTTGCAATGCTCACAAAAACTTTGTTAATGTGTAGGATCCATCGTTCCCTTCTCTTTGACCTATAAGGTCAATGGGAACGATGGATCCTATTCCGAAATAAACCCAAAGTTGGTAAGATTGAGAGTGATCTTTGTTAGATCCTCTCAGTTCAACAAGCAAAGACAGACTGACCAGAGAGTAGTCTCCCTGGTCAGATAATAATATTCATAATAATTATAATTAAATTATAATTGCGACTCCATTCGCTACAAATGCTAATAATTCTAAAGATTAGAAGACTTTAAATTATCAAAGAATCGACCAGCACATATTTACATACCAATTACTCCTTTCTGTATTTGAATTGAGGAAAAATACTCCATCCTAGAAAAGTTGTGCAGACAATTGGATAATTGAAATAACTGAAAAATGAAATGTTACAATTGAAACAATACGAACGAAACTCTGCAAAAGAATCTTGTAATTTGCATACCATATTTTAAATCCATATTTCATAAAACTCGAAATATTGCACAATGCAATTGCTAGTTGCAATGAAATTGTTCTTAATTGCTAATGTTTTAATTTCTTTAATGGCAAAAATTGACAAATAATCACTTATTCTTATAAAAAAATGCAAAAATATTCATTGTTGTGAAAAAGGGAAACAAAGGGAAAGCTAGTACAGTGACCTTTGGTTATAAGACTGTTGGTATAAGACCAATAATTTATTAGACCCCCACATATTTTTTTAAAGATTGAATTTAGCATAGTGCAATTAGCATATAGTATTAGACATATTTCAACATCTCAAGGTTATAAGACCTCAATTATTTATGACTAGGTGCACCATGGACGGTCAGTTAACAGTCGGTTAAAATGCCAACTAGTTCCAAATTCAAACTTGATTATCTCGGTGACTGCTCGATCTATCGGGTTAGTAGTGATTACAAGTGTCAACATAAACTGTTTGCTATATTTTATGTACTTGTTATTTTCCAAATTCTCTTTTCATTTTCTCAAGTAATTTGTGTAAGGATGAATATACAGTATACCCCAACAAAACTTTTACCCACTTTTGTATTTCCTTGAAAATGGCTCTCATAACTAAATACACATTAACATTGAGAAGAATCAATGAAACTTGTACACATCCCACACGATTGACCAACCGTGGAATGATTCATAATATTCGCTTCCCGCGCAAGCTTATTAGCTGACTAGAGCCATTTAAAAAAATAGAAAACTATTGTGTGGGTTTTGTTGAAAATTACAGTATAACCTACTATTTTTGGGAATATTTTACGTAAAAAAAAATCAGACATTCAATGTATTAAAAGTTGAATCAATTGTTGGTCATTTACCGGAACCTTATAGAGTTGTCTACAAGGCAGTTTTTTGTTAGTGTTCAGTTAGTATTCGAAGTGGTACTTAAATCAAGATTTAAATTCGAGTAATAGAAACTGTTGTGGTAGATTTCTGTATTCCTTCAATAAGTTTTGTAGTCAACTTCTAAATTTTATTTATTTTATAAAATTGTAACTTTATACAATATTGAAAAAGATTTTATGTCAAATGTAATGTATCTAACAGGGAATGTACCATCACTAGGTACTTCTTGTTGACTCGAAAACTTTTTACCTATTCAAATAATAATAATCTTAGTNCAATGGTGACAATTGGGAGGGGTGTGAAAACCCACGGGATTGCTGCGGGAACTAACTTCGTTTCAGATATTTTTAATTTCTAAACGTGTCTAAAAGTTTAGACAACTGTGGAGTGTTCAAAGCTAAAACACCCCGCTAGCTCAGGCCGAGTCGCTAGGTCTTCTACTATGAGACTCTCCATAAAACAGTAAACTCGCCATTGACCGTACAATAAGACATTTGTCCTATCAGTCAGTTTTCGAAAAATTTTACATTACGAAATCAAAGCTGCCATTTTGAAATTTTAGGAGTTTGCCTAAAAATGGTGTTTGCATCGTACATTGCCTCTATGGATCCTATAGGATTCAAGCATAAGGCTCCAGGAGCCTTAAATTTAAAAATTTTTGTGATAAAAACTTTATCAAAAATATCAAAAAAGTTCGACTTATTCAAGCTCAACAAACAGGAAACTAATTGGTCTTTATCCATTTTAAAACTAATTTTTTTCCCTAAACTTAAAACATTACTTCTATGCCAAATTTTAACAACAGCACTTTAATTTCAAATTCAACCTTCCCTCCGACGGTTGATTGCAAATGGGAAAAGTGAGATATTGGTAATTTTAGAGAATCCGACTCCCGGATTCCGAAGTATAATAAGAAAAAAAGGAAATGGCGAGAACTTTGGCTTTCGACTTGGTTTTGGCATTTGGAATTCGCCGAATCCATTTCCTAACTATAATTAGGCCCACCAAATACAAATCTCAATGCCGATTTCGAAACTTGGAATTGGAATCTCAAATGCTGAAGTCTAATCGTAGCATCAATGTATTAAAAGTTGAATCGATTGTTGGTCATTTACCGGAACCTTATAGAAACTGTTGTGGTATAGATTTCTGTATTCGTTCAATAAGTTTTATAGTCAACTCCTAAATTTTATTTAAAATTGTAACTTTATACAATATTGAAAAAGATTTTATGTCAAATGTAATGTTTCTAACGGGGAATGTACCATCACTAGGTACTTCTTGTTGACTCGAAAACTTTTTACCTATTCAAATAATAATAATCTTAGTNGGGAATGTACCATCACTAGGTACTTCTTGTTGACTCGAAAACTTTTTACCTATTCAAATAATAATAATCTTAGTTTTTTAATTCTAACAATACTTCCATGATAAGTTTGGTGATATTAGTTATATTTAAACATTAGAATAGTTTCAATCATAAATGGGTAGAATAAAACTATTTTAAAAGTCGATATATGGATTACTGACATCTATACACTCTCAATTGCAAATATTCAATTTCCGATTACCTTGAAATTTCATAATTTACATTTGTGGAAAAATCGCTATGAACCTTTTGTAATAATAGAACGTAGACTCTATCGACAACAGTAAAAGTAATAGTTTCTTGAAAATAGTAAAATGTATCTATAATTAACTTAAATTTTGAAATATTATTTTTTTTGTGATAGTAGTTTCAAGACGTAGTTTTGATATATAGGCAGTAAAAAATTTTATGATGAAAGTTTTTATTTCTTATGTTAGTGACATGAATTTTCCCTAATACTAAACCTAGAATTAAAAAAACTTAAGTTTATTTAAATTTCTAAGACAATGAGTGGTCTTTTTATGCAAAATTTTGGGTTGATATGCTGCTAATTCATTATTCTTTTATATGTGCTATATTTTGTATATTCTCAAAATGTCTTCTTTCAAAGAAACACTATAAAAGACCTTATATTGAGTATATGGTAAATGTTTCACAAAATTTCCATTATAGGAAACATTATCACAAACTTGAAAATCATGTATTGCATAGAAAATAAACAATAATGTAATCTGAAATAGTTTTTTACTAATTTTTAAATTCTTTTCATAGTCAAAAGTTTATAATTTTAATGGAAATGATGTTGATGTAGACATCAACTATTCTGTAGCTATAATTTTTTTTTACATAAATTAAAACTATATTGGTGGATGACTTTAATCTTCTAGTACTTTTGCCTATTTATTGTATTAATTTAGAACTTCGCACCACTGGATGTTGTTTCACCACTGTGTATTTCCAATTACTACACCCATCTGTGCATGAGCATAGAACTAGGATTTCGACTTATGACACAAGTTAGACATTTAGAAACACAATTACATGACAGCGACAGCAGAGAGATTATTTTCTCATTCTTATTTCTTGACTTTTCATTACAGTATTTGGGATTTACATTTGCATAAACAGTATCGAAAAATTTCCTTTGTCTAATAAACATTTCAATTCATCAATTTACAAATTGTTCAACAATAAGGATTCTACTGTAATCNAATTTCCTTTGTCTAATAAACATTTCAATTCATCAATTTACAAATTGTTCAACAATAAGGATTCTACTGTAATCACAACTTAGAAATCCAAATTCAACTTGTCGTCAGGTGAGTATTCCAACAAACTGTAATTACACTATTGGATATAAAATTTAAACTGTAGATGAAAAATTTCAACAATCATCCACTAGTTTATGCTTATTAGATTGTCCGAAATATTTCAAGGTTATTCAGTTAATAAAAACATAAAAAATATAAGGACTATAGAGGGAAATTGTTTAAATACATGTTAGAATTCATTATGAAATTATGGTTATCTGCCACACTTTGATTGGCACTATAGAAAAATTTGCTTAGAATATTAAAAATTTGAACTGGACGTATATTATAGATGCGAATTCAAGATATATAACTTGAGTATCAAACCTTAGTTTGATTGGAATGCGGGAAAAATATACTTGTTAGAATTGCATCGAAAAATTCAATTAGTGAAACGTAGTGACCAACTTTTCTGATCAAATCAGCAACCCATAAATCGGTTAGAACTATAGGTCAATCTACTCACAGCAACTCTAGCACATACAAATCTTCTAAACTTCACGTATTGGTACGCTTAAAAGAAGTGTTGAAGCAAATTAGTCGCAATGATAAATTGGGACCAACCATCGATGTTGCTTTAATCTTGTAATTACAATGGAATTTACTGTTTGTTTTGGAACAACTAAGGAATGATTATAAAAAATCGAATTCTAATACGGACGGATATGGTTACCGCACAAACCCCTGCAGCTATGTTTGTCGCGGTTAATAACTGTACGAAACTAAAAGTAAAGTGTTTATATTGATCTAATCAGGTAAATGAACATAACCAATTATACAATTTCTTGAACTAAAAGTACAAATTACATAATAAATATATTTATTCTAGATTTACATCGACTTCAGCATATTAGTTAATTTTAACTTACCGGAAGATATGTCTATAAGGCATAACAAAATTCAAGAAGAATTTTGACCTCCAGACGTCACAAGAGTTAATCAATACAAATGTATTATATAGATTGGTTTTTATTGGATTGACTTTAAACTAGTTAAAGGACTAGACATTACCTTACTGCGCAATGTTTAAATAGGAGCTAAAAAATCTGCAAAGTAAATCCACACTTGAACATTTTGTCATTAGTGGAAACATGCTTGTATTTAAAAAAATTCGAAAAGCCACTTATGGTTTTGGTATGTTTGAAAACGAAGTCATTTGTTTGCTTTTCGTTTTCAAGTTAGAATAAAACAAAAAAAATGAAGAATTGGGAAAAATTTATTTAAAACGATGACAATAAAACTTAAATATTTGATTTTACTTCTGTAGTACGGTGGTAAATGGCATAATATTAACATTGAGTGAGAGTGACGATCATAAATCTGATTCATATATTCGGGTACAACTTTATTAGATACTGTATGACCATGTGACTCTGACTCATAACTCACATTCAGTGATTTAAAATATGTGAAAATGTGAAATTTTCATTAATATTGTTGAACTCGCTAGGCATGACTCGCGAACATCGAAGCACAGCTTATGACTCATGAGTTACGTGACTGTGATTCTTGCTTAAAAAGTTGCGTATGATAAATAAATGAGTGTTTGGACTGAGTCACAAAGTAATTGTGTTTAATTAACGGAGTCATTTTGATAACCCAAACTAAAATTTTTTTACTTAAACATTAAGTTTCAAAACAATCAAACATTATATTTGATAACCGCTTGATGTCAAACCTCTCGATGTAAAGCCTATAAAAATATCTGTTTTCTAGAAATTTATCTACTAGTATACCAAAATCCATGTCAGCCAATCGGAAACAAGTATTTGTAGTGGGAGTTGTACTTAGTTCTTTATAAATACAGTGCGTTCTAATAAGAATTTCGTCAAATGCTGCCTTGTAAAATTTATTTATTGTCCTTGAAGTGGATAAGATTGCTTAGTTGTTACGATCGTTCGTTATTGATTCGGCGCTCACCTTGAGACTACTCTTGATTTAGTGTGGAATCTGATCTTATTTAATCAATTATACTTAGTTTATAAAATTGATACTTTCCTGATGAATAATCAAGACCACTTTTGCTAACATTAAATTTACCTGACCCGAGACTATTCTCAATATCCGGCGCCTGAAATTTCCTGCTGAGCGTTACTTCCTTTCGAAGAATAATAATACAAGATGTTTCCAATTAATTGACGGCTCCAATTTTTAGTTACAAAGTCAAGTTGATTTTAATAAAAATTTAAATATTTATGCTTAATAACAAAGTTGAAAATAAATGTAAAAAAACTAAACTAAAATAAAGGGCTCAAACCCAAAAAAATCTATCTCTGTGTAAATCCTTTTTTCTACTTCCTTTCCTTCTCGTGACTTTTTAGTTACTAAAAAATGCCTTGTCATCGCCACGCCGAGATCCTCATCCTCCACCAAGATGAGTAAAGAGGATCCAGCGCTGTTTAAACTTTAAAGTTTAAACTTAAGTCCCACATGGGACGCAACACTCCACACCAATCAAATCTTCAATTTCATTACCTTCAGTTAACTTACGGTATAAAGATGTTTGGGAAACTGGGACGCTCATGGATGCAGTTACTTTACACGAAATGCCAGAGGGTGGGAGTGTTCAGAGATTTGGTGAGATTATTTGATGGGAAGGGGNGTGGGAGTGTTCAGAGATTTGGTGAGATTATTTGATGGGAAGGGGACAACCTCTGACCCTGCCACAACTCAGGAATCTCTTTGCTGTACCTTAATCCGTCAGCCACTCTTCCACACTCTGGCACCCAAATTTAATGAAAAACCATTGAGTTTCCAGTCACCTCAATATGGAAAACAAAAAAATTATTAGATTTACACATTAACCTAAATTTAACAAAATTAGTCTAACTAATGATAATTTGGGTTTATCAAACTTCCTGAAAAAGAAGTGGGCATAATTTGACTATGGGTCTTGTCAACACTCCCTTTGAAGTCTTGACTTCCACGGATCTGACCAAATTCTCGGGATCACGAAAAGCCTTCACGATTCTTCCCATTTGCCATTTCAATGGTGGAAGATCATCTTCTTTGATAGCAACTAACTCTCTAATTTTGATGTTACCGATTTTTTTGTCCATTTCTTTCGTTGTTGGAGTGACTTCAAATACTCTAAACTCTACCGCTTCTAAAAATGTTGTAATATTTGTTGAGCTTGTTCCCACCGACTCAACCGATTTTTCTTACTAGTAGTAAAATGCGGCGCAGGAATTGCTGTCAAAGGGCTGCCGATGATGAAGTGACCTGGTGTCAAGACTGCTTCATCTTCTGGTGCCTATGACATCGCACAAAGCGGCTTGGAGTTCACTACCGCTTCCATTTGACTCAAAACTGTTTCAAACTTGGACAAAGTAAGCACTGTCGATCCAATGACACGGCGTAAATGACATTTCATGGTTTTGACTCCTGCTTCCCACAGTCCTCCGTGATGAAGCGCCGATGGGAGAATAAATTTCCACTTGACCCCGTTGTCCAAGAGATAATAACCCACGACATCACAACACTTACAAACTTGAATCCAACGTCGGACCTCAGCTTCGGCGCCGACAAAATTTGTACCATTGTCCTAATGTATCTCTATGGGTATCCCTCTCTTAGAAACTCTCTCTTAGAAATATCTCTTCGAGTTCCAATGAAAGAATCTGTTGTCAAATCCGTCACTGTCTCCAAGTGAACGGCCTTACTGAAAAAACAAACAAAGATACAAAAATAAACGTTGAATGTTTTCTTCCCTCTCCCAGATAACATTTGTAAAGTTAACGGCTCGGCAAAGTCAACTCCACACGTCAGAAACGGTCTGGAAGAATTAACTGGACCCTTCGGGAGAGTTCCCATTAGCTGTACGGCCATTTCAGCGCGTAATTTTTAGCAAGTTACGCGTTTCCTGATTACACTCCGGATGGTTAGTCTGGCATTCACGATCCAGAACTCTCTTCGCAAGTTTGCCTATAACAACTGAAATCCTGCGTGAAATAAGTTCAAATGATAATACTCAATTATAACTTTTGTGAAGTGTTGGGAAGGGTTTAGAATACCTGGATGCCACTGTCTGGTACATTTGATCGTTGGATTCTTTCTCCAACTCTTCATCTATAAATGGATTGAGTGAGAGAAGCTTACTCCATCGGCTAATCACACTTCCCTTCCTCAGTGAAGTCATCTTCTCAAATGATGCTTCCTGCGATGACTTGGTACACACAATGAAGGCTTGCTTTAGTTCTTCCAGACTGAGCGCCCCACTTTTTTTATCTACGTTTTTTGATTGGCTGTTGAATATAATCCTCAACATAAAAGTACGCACATATTTCATCTTTACCAACGATGAAAATTTATCAAATAAATTACATGGACCCGGCGCCGGACTTATGACGCTGACAATGACACTAAAAGATTTGAACTCTAAATTCTCCTCTGTGAGTTCTTTGATGGAAGGAAATATCTCCACATTCTTACTCACTAAAAATTCTGGGCCGTTTCACCAAAGATTGTGTTCTACCAGTTTCGCAGCGTAAGACCTCTTGAAGCACAATCGGCAGGGATAAGCTTAGTTGGAATGTAACTCCAGATTTCGAATGGAGTAACTCTTGTATTATCCTCACTCGATTTGCGATGAAGACCTTGTACTTCTGCGACTCCCAAGTCACCCAACTCAAAACAACTTGTGAATCCGTCCAAAGGTACACGGGACAATCAAAAGCTGTTCTTTCTGGACTGTATCTATGAGTTTCGAAACAAGCAGTGCTCCGCACAGCTCCAATCTGAGAATTGATAGTGACTTCACAGGAGCTACGTTCGTTTTGGCAGTTAATCTTGACTGAATGGTTGAATCACTATAAAATATTCCTAAGTAAACCGATGTGGTTTGAACTTTACCGGATACATCACAAAATCCGTAAACTCATAATTAGTAACTCCTTCGGGGATTACGCACCTAGGAATCTTAATATGTTTTATTCATGACAAGCCCGTTACGTAAGTTATCCACTCTCTCATAATCGCCGCCAAAACTGGATCATCACAATTAATAATTTTCCGTTTAGCGTTGCTTTCCGTATATTAAGGTGGCATATATATTACGATGTGATGACACAATGGAAATTCCTAAATCTAGCAGTAGGTAGTCTTTGGGTATGACGCATATTGCCTTGTATTTTAATTTCTCTTTCAGTAATCAACTCTCATTTGACTGGTTAACCTGGTACACGGTTAACCCGCTTCGGTAACAAATTTTAGAATACTATAACGGATGTGGTCAAACTGGTGCGTATTATAACTTAAGAAACTAGTGATCTGTTTTCTGGATGTCTATTGTACAAACTAGGTGAATGTAGTTCGACATGTACTCTTCTCTAAATGCAACGAGGCCGCATTTTTTGGCGATGGACATGGTTTAGCTCACAGCTCTTTCTACTACTGACGTAATCTACGCTTAACGAGTAAATTATTCACATACAAACTGATAAAAAATTAATTCTTCATTAACAAGTAGCCTATATTATTTTAGGACAATTCTCTTGTAGTCATGGTGAAACCATAGATTTGTTCTTTAACGTTCCTGTAGCTCACTGACGAAACTGAAGCATCAAGCAAATCCCGATAGATACTTTTTAGTTATTGTTATACACTAGTAGCTTTAGTTGGAGTACATTATTTTGTAAATGACTACANTCTTTCTACTACTGACGTAATCTACGCTTAACGAGTAAATTATTCACATACAAACTGATAAAAAATTAATTCTACTTTAACAAGTAGCCTATATTATTTTAGGACAATTCTGTTGTAGTCATGGACTTTGGTATCTAAACAAGAAATTGGTTCCTGTAGCTCACTGACGAAACTGAAGCATCAAGCAAATCCCGATAAATACTTTTTAGTTATTGTTATACACTAGTAGCTTTAGTTGGAGTACATTATTTTGTAAATGACTACTTTTACACAACGTGTTTTAATGTTTAAGTTATAATTTTGAAAAGTAATAGAAAATTCTATAATAGTATTTAACATTTATANACAACGTGTTTTAATGTTTAAGTTATAATTTTGAAAAGTAATAGAAAATTCTATAATAGTATTTAACATTTATAATTGCCTAGGTCAATTCATTTACTTATTGTACTAGTAAAGTGGTAGGATTGGCAGATTCAGAATGCTATGACAAGCTAAATGCTTCCCTCCTTCGAAAACAGTACAGATTGTTGTTCTGATCTCACAANTTTACAACAACGTGTTTTAATGTTTAAGTTATAATTTTGTAAAGTAATAGAAAATTCTATAATAGTATTTAACATTTATAATTGCCTAGGTCAATTCATTTACTTATTGTACTTGTAAAGTGGTAGGATTGGTGGATTCAGAATGCTATGACAAGCTAAATGCTTCCCTCCTTCGAAAACAGTACAGATTGTTGTTCTGATCTCACAANGATTCAGAATGCTATGACAAGCTAAATGCTTCCCTCCTTCGAAAACAGTACAGATTGTTGTTCTGATCTCACAAACCTACATCGACGTAGGTTATGACGTCTCATGTTAGCATTTTGTTATGATATAATAGCTATTGAAATTTTCAATTACCGTTTNCGACGTAGGTTATGACGTCTCATGTTAGCATTTTGTTATGATATAATAGCTATTGAAATTTTCAATTACCGTTTACTACTGACTGTTCTTGCTTACATTCTTCCAATCTATTAGAACTTATCTCGAAATCGTAACTAAGTTAGTTGTGTTTACTAGAAGTAGTGGGAATCAGGGATTGATAGAAATGCAATGTAGCTAGTTAAAACAAAGTTTAGGTTTATGAAATCCATCGTGAATAATGTCCAAAAGATTAATGTGAGATTTTACAAGATATTATAGAAGACGATGTNGTTTATGAAATCCATCGTGAATAATGTCCAAAAGATTAATGTGAGATTTTACAAGATATTATAGAAGACGATGTACTTCACCGGCTTGATTACAATGGTGAATGTCTTACGTTCTCGTTCAATAATTACTATTATTTGTCTACATGGGTTTCTTTCTTGCATTAACTGCATAATTTTCAAGATTATACATTTGAGTGAAATTCAGTATAGAAAATGTTTGACTTCATCGTTACAAATTATTAGGTCAGTTGGCAGATATATTACGATGTGATGATACAGTGGATATAGATCTCTAAATCCCTAAATCTAGCATTAGGTAGTATTTGGGTATGACGCATATTGCCTTGTATTTTAATTTCTCTTTCAGTAATCAACTCTCATTTGACTGGTTAAGCTGGTACACGGTTAACCCGCTTCGGTAACAAATTTTAGAATACTATAACGGATGTGGTCAAACTGGTGCGTATTATAACTTAAGAAACTAGTGATCTGTTTTCTGGATGTCTATTGTACAAACTAGGTGAATGTAGTTCGACATGTACTCTTCTCTAAATGCAACGAGGCCGCATTTTTTGGCGATGGACATGGTTTAGCTCACAGCTCTTTCTACTACTGACGTAATCTACGCTTAACGAGTAAATTATTCACATACAAACTGATAAAAAATTAATTCTTCATTAACAAGTAGCCTATATTATTTTAGGACAATTCTGTTGTAGTCATGGACTTTGGTATCTAAACAAGAAATTGGTTCCTGTAGCTCACTGACGAAACTGAAGCATCAAGCAAATCCCGATAAATACTTTTTAGTTATTGTTATACACTAGTAGCTTTAGTTGGAGTACATTATTTTGTAAATGACTACTTTTACACAACGTGTTTTAATGTTTAAGTTATAATTTTGAAAAGTAATAGAAAATTCTATAATAGTATTTAACATTTATAATTGCCTAGGTCAATTCATTTACTTATTGTACTAGTAAAGTGGTAGGATTGGCAGATTCAGAATGCTATGACAAGCTAAATGCTTCCCTCCTTCGAAAACAGTACAGATTGTTGTTCTGATCTCACAAACCTACATCGACGTAGGTTATGACGTCTCATGTTAGCATTTTGTTATGATATAATAGCTATTGAAATTTTCAATTACCGTTTACTACTGACTGTTCTTGCTTACATTCTTCCAATCTATTAGAACTTATCTCGAAATCGTAACTAAGTTAGTTGTGTTTACTAGAAGTAGTGGGAATCAGGGATTGATAGAAATGCAATGTAGCTAGTTAAAACAAAGTTTAGGTTTATGAAATCCATCGTGAATAATGTCCAAAAGATTAATGTGAGATTTTACAAGATATTATAGAAGACGATGTACTTCACCGGCTTGATTACAATGGTGAATGTCTTACGTTCTCGTTCAATAATTACTATTATTTGTCTACATGGGTTTCATTCTTGCATTAACTGCATAATTTTCAAGATTATACATTTGAGTGAAATTCAGTATAGAAAATGTTTGACTTCATCGTTACAAATTATTACGTCAGTTGGCAGATATATTACGATGTGATGATACAGTGGATATAGATCTCTAAATCCCTAAATCTAGCATTAGGTAGTATTTGGGTATGACGCATATTGCCTTGTATTTTAATTTCTCTTTCAGTAATCAACTCTCATTTGACTGGTTAAGCTGGTACACGGTTAACCCGCTTCGGTAACAAATTTTAGAATACTATAACGGATGTGGTCAAACTGGTGCGTATTATAACTTAAGAAACTAGTGATCTGTTTTCTGGATGTCTATTGTACAAACTAGGTGAATGTAGTTCGACATGTACTCTTCTCTAAATGNTTAGAATACTATAACGGATGTGGTCAAACTGGTGCGTATTATAACTTAAGAAACTAGTGATCTGTTTTCTGGACGTCTATTGTACAAAATAGGTGAATGTAGTTCGACATGTACTCTTCTCTAAATGCAACGAGGCCGCATTTTTTGGCGATGGACATGGTTTAGCTCACAGCTCTTTCTACTACTGACGTAATCTACGCTTAACGAGTAAATTATTCACATACAAACTGATAAANGTAACAAGTAAATTATTCACATACAAACTGATAAAAAATTAATTCTTCATTAACAAGTAGCCTATATTATTTTAGAGCAATTCTCTGGTAGTCATGGACTTTGGTACCTAAACAAGAAATTGGTTGCTGTAGCTCACTGACGAAACAGAAGCATCAAGCAAATCCAGATAGATAGTTTTCAATCTTTAACTTATACATTTGAGACAAATTCGGTATAGAAAATGTTTCACTTCAGCGTTACAAATTATTACGTCAGTTGGCAGATATTTTACGATGTAATTATACCGGGAGTCGTGTAAACATCGGTGGTGACATCTAAAGTAATTCACATGCAAATTTGCATAAAATGTGACAAATTTCATTGTATTGTACCAAAAATAAATTAAAAAACTTCAGGCAACCTATTTATTTTAAGAGTTTCATGCAATAGTTGTTCACATCCTAGTGCCTTCAAATCCTCTACTACACAGTTTGAAATGAATGGATACATTAGAGTAAGGATTACAGAGAATTTACAAAAGTTATGTGAAAGTATAGCTATACTACGTGAACTACAATAGTTTCGTTAATGACATCAAAACCGAATAGTAGAAAAATGTTTTTTTCCAGAAACTTATATAAAGACAAACGTGCACTTACCTTGTCAGTAATATACGAGGCAGACCTCATTATCATTCTTCATAAAGCAAAGTCGGAAGCAATCCAAACCTAACATATTTTTCCAAGTAAAAATGAAGAATTTAACAATTTTTCTTTTTATGTGTCTGTTGAAGAATAGCAACGCATCCTGGGCAGTAGTTCTATTTAAAAACAACAGAACAAATCAGATTAAAGTTTATAAAGTTACGGATCCGGTCGACAATAGCAGTACAAATGATAAGTAAGTATATTACACCAATAAATAATTTAACTTGTAATCAAGTAACACAAGTTACACTCTGAATGGTCCAAAGTCTGTGAACTGATCCATTATGTTGTTAAACGGTTGTAAAAAAATTGTAATATATTTATACAAAATCAGTTAACCGAAAATATCCAGCTACTAGCAATCGCAAATGTGTAGCAAGCAGAATGTCATTTGGATTCGCAAGCTTTTAACAAGAAATATATGATTATATACTGCTAGTTTACGTCGTAATAGTATTATATTGTGGCGTGGTGACAATTAAAGGACTTCGGTTTTGTAGTTAAATATTATAAGTATTATTTTCGGATTGTTACTTGTCTAATTCTTGGGTTTATTTGATATGCGAAGGGAATTACATCACTTCTGTCTCTGGGTTTCAGGGCTAAACATGGTTAGCCTAGTCCGGTTTTTTTGGGTGGTTCTAATCTATCCGTATTGCAGGGAGAACTATAGAATCCACTCAAGGTTAACTGCAGAAACTGTGGGTAATCTCTGGGTACTTGGTATCCACTAACTCTGTGGTATTTGTTCTAAACCGCAGAGACTATGGATTGTCCTAGTTCTAGGAAGTTCCTCCGGGTTTATCAAACGTATCTATCCTATTGACCTAATTACTGGGCCTAACTGGATCCGCTCTGCAGTATCCCCTGCAAAGTGAATTGGAGTCTTCCCACGGTTTCTCCCGCAGGGTGAACTGGAATAATCCTGCAGTTTCTCCAGCAAGGTGAACTGGATTACTCCCGCACTTTCTACCGCAGGGAGAACTGGACTACTTCCGCAGAGTGAACTGGACTACTCTCGCCGTCTCTCCCGCAGGGTGGACTGGATCCGTCCCGCAGTTTGGTACTAAATACCGGACTCTCTTGGGAACACTCTAATGGGCCTAATGGGTACTCAATTCCTCTCTCTTGTCCGGGAGAACTCCTTTCCTGTCCTGGGAGAAGCTAAACACCTAATTCTATCTGAGAAGCTCCCGACGTTCCACTCTGCTGGAGAAACGGGAGACACTATCTCGGTTTTCCGGCCTACTGGCTCCGCAAGAGAACTAACATTCGCCATGTACTACTCTATCCCACATTCTCCGGATAGCTTTATAGGCTAATATTATGCTAATCTAAGACTAGCAAAACTTACCAGTGGGCCGAAACTCACGTCTTCCCAATATCCTGTAGTCGGGGTCTTCTCTCCCGTCTTGGGAGAATTCTGAGGAGCTATTGTCGAACTAGGTCCCGAGATCCCGGGTCACTAGGGAGACCGAGGTATTCACTTTCAATCACTGAACTCCCCGTCTAATTCCGGTCACACCGGAGGATATCGGAGACCGATAGGTGGAAAAAAATGCTGGGCTGGAGAAAACCTCGAACTAGGTCGCATTGATGAATGGGGCCACGCGGGACTTTGGCAACCCAAAACAGAGATGGAACCCTGCTAAGTACATGGTCTACTGTGGGATGGGGAAGGACCTCCAACTCGAAACACTGTACCGACGAGATGATTTGAAGTAGTGATCTCTCTCTCTCTCTCTTCTCTCTCGACCCTGAAATAACCATACACAAAGTAAATGCCAAGTTTCCAAAACCAGTCTCACTCAACCTAATATAGAGATAGATTTATTAATTTAATAATTGAAAAGTACTTACAACAAAGAGTTGTTTAAAAAGACAATACCACAAAAAAAAAAACTAACTCAACCAAGCGCTACGAACGTACTGAACCCCTCCTCTCTCGAGACTTCGGAAAAATAGTTTTATAAATTAGCACTATTACGTCAGCGGATAACCTTGTATCCTCTATCACGAATTACTTGCCTCTATTTTCCTGATAATTATTTGGTCCCAGGAAACTCATATCCTTTAGAGGCTAGTAATTCTGGTTAATTCTATGGCGAAATACCCATACGAAAAACCCGATTTCGCCACAATATAATGGGTTACAATCTACACCGTGAATACATTCAGTGCTTTCAAATAGCAAGACGACATGTTTTCGAAATGATTTTGCGAAAAATCAGAAATAGATTGTACATTAGGTAATTTCATACATTATGAGCTGCTCAAATCACTGAAAACGATTCTTACGAAAGTTTTGTTAAGTTTAGTTAGGTGTGAAAGTGTAGCACGAGTCTAATTTGTGAGAGTTTTTAAAACTATTGTTAAATTATTGCCTTCTTATTTGAACACACTGTAGAATAAGGAAATAAAACGTAATTTATGATGCAACCGTAAATTAAATGTTGATGTAACATTGACAAGCATTAGCAAAATATTAGGACACATTGAGCAACCATTGAAAAAGCATTGCGTAAGGATTACAGAATCGTTCCAAAATATTTTCATAACATTGTGGATATATTGAGATAAGTAATGAAAAATTTGGCAAACGCAAGAAAGAAATTCTTCGTCCGTCCGTCCGTCGTTGCTATAACTCAAAAACTAATTGACGGATCGAGATGCACTTTTCACTAATCGATATCCCATGCACTAAGAAAGGACAAGTCAAAGATGAGCCATCACCGTCAACTTTGACCTAGAGTTTTTATTTTTCTCCCGAAACTTAATTTTTACTTTTATGGGAATTTAAATATTAAATAATAACTCTAATATTGCGATAATTAATGGATGGATCGATATGGGGTTTTCACTACGGGATAGCCCATGCCTCAAACGTCATCCCACACATCCTGACAACCTAACAATACTGATACTAGGAACCTACCAACCTAACAATACTAATGCTAACAGTTGGCTAATGCCAACGACAATACTAAAGCTTGGCTGTGCGCCTATCAAATAAATACATATGAACAGCTCCTTTAGTTTCTGCGCGTACAATCACCACCAACCAGTCGATGGAGTGCTCTTTCAACATACCGCATTTCTCGATTTAATTCCCCATCTCGAAATAATTCCTCTTTCGAAATAATTCTCCACCTTTTAGCTAGTTTGAAATAATAATTCCCCACCTCGAAATAAATCCTCATGAGGAATTATTAAAAGTTTCATCAAGCGCGAAATTAGAAACAATTTTATGTACAATTATCTGAAAAAGGAAAATTAAAAATTTGGAATGCGACAAAAATATCAAAACAGCAAAACAGCCAATAAAGTATCAGATATCCCTGACATGGATAAAAAAATCCATTATTTGTACTTTTTTGCCTCTTATAAGAAGTAAACAACTATAAAAAAGCAAAATTTTTACTTCAAATTAATAATTTCCCACCTCGAATTAATTCCCCTCTCGAAATAATTCCTCACCTTTTGTCCGGTTTAAAATAATAATTCCCCAGGGGATTTAAACCGAGAAATACGGTATTCTTACTATTGCATCATCTACTTATTAGAAACTGCAATCATCGCAACCCAGCACTATTGTTTCGACAATAAGCATAGGATCAGTTAGCACATTTGAATTATATTGCAGTTAGTGGTATAAATATGCGTGCACCAAGCGTTTCCTCCAAAGGGCAATTCTAAGCAGATAATGTTATATGAAAACAACTTTCTTGCCTCTAATCATTTCTTCTAGTTTTTTATCTTACTTGAATTCTTTCATTCAATTACTCCAGTTTGTGTAATATTGCTAACCCTATGCTATTGCTATTCCACATTTATGTATGTTCCCTGGTTATTTGCTCCTTTAAGATTCTTTTGGTATGTAATTTTTTCTTTTTTTAGTTTCTCTCCTACGATTCTCAGATGTATTTCCTAGTCCACAGTCACCCGGTTTTCTCTATCTTCTAACAAATCTCATTTCGTAATTTGCAAATGGCATCATCGGGCGAGTTTTTTATTATTGCACGAAAAAATTCTACTTGAGTTTATATCAGAGTTTCTAAAACGCCACTGCGAAAAGCTGTAAGCTGTCTGATTCACCTTTGCTGGTTTGACTTATGCAATTGTTTCTAGATGCTGCAGTCCCGGTTACTTAATCGGTTATGCCTCAGTCCAAATTGTTTAAAGTACCGGCTACGGGTGTTTAGTAATAATATGTATATTTGTATATATTATTAAATTATATAGTAGAATGGTGGAACTTGATTCCCAAGAAGTATGTGAACCTGATACACTCGATGGCAACAAAAGAAGTGGTTGGATGGTCATTGAAGAAGATGGTGTCTTGCGTTACCCTATCGAAATACTATGGAAAATAGAGAATCGCAAGATAATTTATAATGTGTTAAAACAACATGCCACTCCAGAGCATGGAATTTTAATTCTGTTTATGCCTGCGACTGCAGTCATAAAAGCATATAATTATGACTTGGACATTCCTTCGTTCACCAAGTAATTTTCAAATGACCACCTAATAAGTTATATTCCAAAACTAAATTTCTTCTGTTCAGGGTATTCCAAATTGAAAAGAAGGACAAATTTACTAGCGACTATGCTTTTAACACGAAGTCATGGGGCTGGATAATAGGAGCCAAAAAACATAATTACAGATTACAGAAAATCAGTTATGAAATAAAGAGTTCAATTTTAATCATGATGACTCCACAAACAACACATAATGAATTAAAGAATGCAACAGCAATGAATTAAAGAAAATTAAAGAATGCAACACCATGAAATCAGAGAAAGTTAGTCATTATATTTTCTTGGAGAAAATAAATGTTCAATTTATTTATCTTATATTCCTATCGTTGGGGAAAACGCGCGCCATTCCAAACAAACATTCCGATTGCTTCCACACTGTATGCACGATGAGATTAGATAAAGTTGCATCAAGAACAAAATTGGACTGTCACCATATGAGAAAGTTTAGCCGACCAACGATTCAAGGGAAACTTCTGCAAGAAAAAGAGTGACTACTTTTTGGCAGACGAAGGTAGTTCTTTGCAGTTGTGATCGTCAGTATTAGGGACTAATTCCGAGAATTTAACTATTTCAGAAAATACGCTGGTAAAGTACAACAAATATAAGTTAGTATATTATGTCCACTAAAAAACAAACATGGTTGCCATCCTATGTAGTTATATCCACCGTATGGAGATGGCGTTTATGTTGTGTTTATGGTTATATGGGTGCTCAAATTCGATTGTATATGGATGTTGTGTCTTTTTATTATGGCGGGGGTAGTTTAGAAAATGGCTGTCGATACAAGTATGGCCTTCGTGTTAAATATGGCCGTCTGAAGTTGTACATTTGTGGCCATGTTGATTAAATATGGCTGTCAAAAATTTAGATATGGCCGTCAGATTAATACGTTTGCCATATTTAAGTTACTTATATGGCAATTAGGAACACGTATGCTTGAAAAGTAATGGTAAGACCTTGATTGAATTTGTTGTGTATTATTTTTAATCTCCTCTTGAAGATGGTGCTTGTGTCGTGTTTATTTAAAATCGCATCATACTAATCGATGGTTATTCCTCTTGTGTGTTAAATGTCTTTTTATGTTTGAGTTTGTTGGCACGGCGTTTCTTTTATCTTAAATTTAATAGTTTCTTTACATATAGGCATATGGAATTTACAATGTAAATAACTAGAAATTCAACTTTATTCGTTAAACTTTCTACAAGAAAACTATCAAAGTTATCTACTATATTACTAATTAGTCAGTGGTTATGCTATTTCCACTCCGTGATTACTAATGTAGCGTTGCTCTTAAAAAATGCATTTATTTCTCACACCTATTTATTCAAATGATCAGTAAAAATACAAAACGTATGCAAGATTGTTACTATGGTTTTAGCATAATGTCACCTCCAAAGCAGCCAAAAAATCGATTGACAGTAGGCGGAGTTGACAATAGCCGATAATGTCAACTGACTAATAATTCAAAGACTAGGTGACATAATGAAGTTTCTGGTTTTAGAGGCGCATTTTATAATACGATATTTTTTTTGATTTACTTTACAGTTTTTTTGAAGTTATTACCTGAATTTGGAATACTCTAAAAACAAATCACTTCTTAAAGTAATCAGTCAACTTTTTTGCAATATGCCAGGTAAATGGCGTTGAGATATTCTTGTCAGAAACTCCCAAACTATCGTTACTTGTTTGCAAAGTTCTTCACTTCCAATGTTGCTTATCTTTAAAACTTTAAGTTTCTCAATCCTAACAATGTGTCCATCTAAAGTTGTCATACTCGCGGTTAGAACAAACCCGCGACTGCGGATGAGTCTTTAAAAAAATGAACTTTCACGATCAAGGATCGTATAGCAGAATACAACAAATAGGTTAATGAAACAGTTCCCATAGGGTCTCTGACCGCCCACACCATTTAAACAAACACGAGTATATTTTGGGCCAGAGAAGCGAAAGTTTACATTAAAGTGTGGTTATAAGCCATACATTCTCTTCAGATGGGATGACAATAAGACGGAGGTTGACAATAGAAGGTGTAACAAAAGGCAGAGTATTTAGTACATGAGAGCATGAAGTTTAGCCGAAGGAAAGCCAACAGATTGACAGTAAGCGAAGTGTGACATAAATGGGTTGTGACATTAAACTAAAACCACTATTAATAATATTCTTATCCCATGTAAGACCAACAATAAATTTAAACTTCGTTCAAATCCACTTGCCCCATAATTTCATCCATGGTTTTGGTGAATTCATTCAAATCTGCCCTACAGAAAATAAGCTTTGGCCCTAGAAATAAAAATTAAAAATACATTGATTAGGTAAGTTTATACATCAAGCATGAAACAGTAAATCCTGTTACTCACCAAAGTAATTTTCATGCTTGGTGTTGTCCGCCGGTACGTTGAGGAAAATTTGATATCTGTCTCTCATTATGTGAATGAACCGCATTCGAAACTTTAGTGTAGTGCTAAAAAAGAAAAGTTGTTAGTTAGCATGAGACTTGGAATTTTTGGTACTTTCTATTCAAACAATTAGTCACCTGTAATATGCGTCGTCGTGAAGCCAGAAGGCTAACTCTCTTAGCTCCCTCAGTTCTTTTTCTCCGTAGTGGAATATTGGTTTATTTTCTTTAATACACTCGTCAATTTCAGCAGAAGTCGTCTTGATGTGATCCAAAATCTCCTTTAACAAGATTCTCATGATAGTAGGAGGTTTGTTCATGTTCTTCTTTTTGATGTAAATCTTGTAGGCTATGACATAAATATTGCTAGATTCAAAACTTGTATTTCAAATGAACGTAACCAAATAAAGAATAAATAAGATTTACCTTGGCAACAGCATTCAAATCCTAGTCGGGTTTGGAAAGTCATTAAAATTTCAAATTTCCTCACTAGTCCGGGTTCCTGGAAAACATTTCTTTTGTATGGCAGTTTAACTCCATACTCTTGCATCTTTCAAGGTAAGACACACCTCCATCCATAAATTTTTTATTGTCGACTTGTGTGTTCTCTAATCTTCTTGAGCTTGCAGATAGAGTTCCTGCCATATCCAGTCCCCCTTGAAGGATTTCAACAGCTCGTTTGCTTCGAATTGGAACATCTTCTTCGACGCTCAGAATTTTCCGTTTGAATGTTCCTATTTTTTGTTGTTGCACTGTCTGAAGCCAAGAAATTCTGTTTTTATTTTTAAAATGAAACGCGCTATGATTAACAAGGAGTAATAATACTTTTATTGTAAAAACTCAACAGACAATTTTGATACAGACGTTTCTTATCGCCACTTTGTACTGATGGTGGGAACTTGACGGTTGGTTAGTCCCTTGATAAATAGAAGTTTAAAATGAAAGTGAGGTTAAGATGCCGAGTGTGCCCGAAATTTAAACATTAAACTCCTTTCACAAATATCTCTTAAACCCATCCCACCGCCTCAGTCAATTGTCTTGGAACTTTAAAATGATAATTTCAAGGAACCTAATCTCAAATGATTTAAAAGGACTTGAGGAAAAAAGATATGCTTTGAGTTGTAAACGTACTTATGTTCAACGACGCTTTATCTGATTAGTCTCAACTAGTCATGGCTGATGTTCCTCAGTCATATTTTCTGCATTCTGTACTTACCATAGAATTAACAACGAATATTGTATATTAGTTATTGTATCAGGATACGTACACCAAAAGTTTGAACAACGCTTACCTTGTACAGTTATAAATCCAGCAGATCAATTTATAGACAAAGTTGTAGCTAATAACCTTTGCGCCAATGCAGGATTCAGTAATTTGTAAGTTTAATTTATTGTTAAAAATGAGAACCAAAAAGAAACCAAGGAAAGCGTTTCTTGTGACTAGCCAATCCATTAAACTTTTGAAATTCAAACTTTTTGGGAAACGTTGCCGAAAAATTGATCTTATGATTAGTCAATGTTTCGAAGAGTGTCTTTCTTGCGGTCTATTTTCAGATGGTTGCGCTCAACATATGTGCTGCCGTGAAACGCGGTTTATATGTGCTAACCTTGTATATGTCCTGAATAGTTTATCAAAATGGACAAGTATGAGGAACTTTAGTTTTGAGGATTGAAATTGGGAAGCCGAAAAAGCATCATTTCTCCGAAATCAAGAACCTATTGTTGAAACATTTTGGTATAGTTTATCTCTCAAAACTACCTACCCGCTCAATAAAAAGTGTTGTGCTATAGTGCAATGAGTGAACGCAGGAGAAAGATTGCCGAGAAAGAAATTTAAACCCTCTAATCCCGCCGAATTCTTAGAGTAAGCCAAGACTTAAAAGGTAAACAGAAAGTTTCCCCATAAGCTCCCTGAAGACCTGAACAAAAAACAACGTCTAACCTTTCATTTAGTTACAAAGGCCGTCATCGGTGTTGGAGGAAAAAGAATAATGTGCCAAAAACCCGCCGGTTCAGGTACCTCTATATTTCCTTTTACTTTACACCATTCTTACTTGTAATCATACATAAACTTTTAATTTGCTTGCAGGAAAATCATAAATAATATTTGCCTTGCGTCCATTCCTCAACACACAAAATTAAATTCAGAGTATTCTGCTTCACCGGTTGTCCCGCATTTGCTGATGGTAAAGTACTTTAATTATTATAGGCTATTTGAGAATTTAATTTTACTGAAGTTTTATGGAGTTTTATGGGGTCAAACTATTCATTCGGGACTTTCCTTAGATATAAACTTTAAGAAGTGACAGCCTGAAGAAAATATTGGTTTTCTTGCCATACGACTAAAATAGACAAGTGGAAATGTTGCAAGTCTGTAAATATGTCCGCTCCGACAACTTTGTACCCTTGAACTACTCTTTGCCGTAAACTCTTTGCCTGCAAATTAACAGCTAAGAGTTAATTTTAATTAAGGTCCAGATTACAGTACTCAGCGAGATATCGGATCGTAATATACTAGAAAAAAATTTAAATTAGAATACTAAAAAAACTTTTCTAGTCTGCGCTCGCTCAACTCACCAATTTAAACTCAACTCCTTGTCCAACCTTCTTGCGGTCTAACCTAGTCAATTTCGTGAAATATTGGCACACCGGCTCTGGATCCTATCGAATTAGAGCCCAAAGTACTAGAAAACCATTCTCATCGACTAAAACAGTGGCTGGAACTTGACGGTGTTTTAAAGACGACGGGAGCGGCCCAGCAATTCCAAGTTTCCGAATATCAGTCCCCAGTTTCAAACTCACCATCTCAGTAACAATTGCCATGACTTTGCCCGTTCCAATCAAGTCACCACGAAAAATGATAGAAGCCTATGATCAAATTATAATAAAGTGGAATTTTAGTCAGATAAAATGCATAATCCCAACTGTAGTTCCTTATTTTGGAAACAATACTACATTGGAGGATTGCATTAATAGGGTGTACAAATTTGTAGTTGTCACTTTAGCAAAATAGTGATTTTTCTTTGTATCATATTGACCAATTAAATTAGAATCCAGAATCTGGAAGAATGGATAATTACCTTCCAAGCAGACGTAGAAAGACAACCAAATTAACTCGATTTAGTTTGTTGATAAGTGGAGTTAACCCGTGTGGTTCGGGATGCACAAAAAGTTGGCATTTTTGACTGCAAAGTTTTCCTATAAACTGATTTGTGCAAATAGCGGCTAGTCCATCCATGTATGCTTTCCAGTAAGTATTGGGAATGTTTAAGGAAAAATCCAGCTTTAATTTTGCAAAATATTCAGTGGTATAATCATTATAGTAGAAAAAACGTTAAATTGCAACATATTTTTATCTATTTATGGCTGGGTGCACAAGGAATTAGGCATTTTTTCCTATTATGTAATTTGCCGAGCAGCACAACATTTTGGACCGTGTTGTCACAAATGAATTCCTTGTGTATAAATTAGTAACGTTTTACGATATGCTCATATGCTACAAAGTGCCTATATGCTACATACAAAGTGCCTATATGCTACATACAAAGTGCCCATATACAACATAGAAAGTGCCCATATGCTACATAGAAAGCTGTCTATATACTACATACAAGGTAACGGAAACATTGAAAAACTGTGAAATCGGCAACATTGAAAAACTATGAAATCGGCAACATTGAAAAATTATGACATCGGCAACATTGAAAAACTATGAAATCGGCAACATTGAAAAATTAAGAAATCGGCAACATTGAAAAGTTTGGCAAAGTTGACAAAAGTTTTATACAGGTAGAACTCCTACCTGTATGGAAGTTTTTCAATACATCCCATGGGTTCCCCCAGCATTCCCTTGGGCTCCTGAAGCCCTCCCGTAGGATTCCGCAACCCTTGCTTGGGTCTCCGCAGCCCTCCCGTGGGTTCCCGCACTCCTTTTTGGGGTTCCCGCAGCCCTCCATTGGGTTTTCGCAGCCCTCGCTTGGGTTCCCGCAGCCTTCTCTTATGCTCCCGCAGCCCTCCCGTGGGCTCCGGCAACCCTTCCGTAGAATCCCGCAACCCTCCCGTGGATTCCTGCAGTNTGAAATCGGCAACATTGAAAAATTATGACATCGGCAACATTGAAAAACTATGAAATCGGCAACATTGAAAAGTTTGGCAAAGTTGACAAAAGTTTTAATGTCCATCTTGAGGATGGACATACCTAGTTTTTCAATACATCCCATGGGTTCCCCCAGCATTCCCTTGGGCTTCTGAAGCCCTCCCGTAGGATTCCGCAACCCTTGCTTGGGTCTCCGCAGCCCTCCCGTGGGTTCCCGCACTCCTTTTTGGGGTTCCCGCAGCCCTCCATTGGGTTTTCGCAGCCCTCGCTTGGGTTCCCGCAGCCTTCTCTTATGCTCCCGCAGCCCTCCCGTGGGCTCCGGCAACCCTTCCGTAGAATCCCGCAACCCTCCCGTGGATTCCTGCAGTCCTTTCTTGGATATCCGCAGCCCTCCCGTGGGTTTCCGTGGCCCTCCCTTCGGTCCCCGCAACCCTCCCTCGGGTTCTCGCAGCCCTTTCTTGGGTATCTGCAACCCTCTCGTGGGGTTCCGCAGCCCTTCCTTGGGTTGCCTCAGCCCTCGCTTGGGTTTCCGCAGCCCTCCCTTGGGCTCCGGCAACCCTTCCATGGGAGTCCGCAGCGTTCACTNGCTTGGGTTTCCGCAGCCCTCCCTTGGGCTCCGGCAACCCTTCCATGGGAGTCCGCAGCGTTCACTTATGTCCTCCAAGCTATCCCGTGGGTTCCCGTAGCCCTCCTTTGGGTTCTCGCAACTCTGCCGTGGGTTCCCGAAGCCCTCCCCTTAGCACGGCATTTACCAGGCCTTTTTGGTACTCAAATGAACCATGCGATCAGACAGACATCCTATCACCCATTTTGAGGCTACTGAACAGCTATACGATCAGACAGTTGTCCTATCAAGCTAAATACCAGAACCCTTACTTCGAGATTGTGCTGGAATGGACGGGAGCGATGCTTGATGATGTGAGAATGGAGTGGAGGGATGAAAGAATGGTAANTGCTGGAATGGACGGGAGCGATGCTTGATGATGTGAGAATGGAGTGGAGGGATGAAAGGATGGTAACGAGGGCTGCGGGATATGGCCGAAATATCTGGCGGGATGAGGGAATGTAGGGGAGGGATGTGGGTAGTGCGGGATTGGATGGGAGGGATGTGGGATATTGCGGAAATGGATGGAACAGATACGGGAAAGGAGGGGAAGATTGTGAGATTGTACGGGAATGGGTGGGAGGGATATGGGATTGTGCGGAAAAGATGCAGGAATGAATAGGAAGGATGTTAAATAGTGCGGGAGTTACGCGGGAATTTACCTGAAGG
>NIPM01000291.1:221068-248678 GCA_002738285.1 Holacanthella duospinosa
GGGAATGTACCATCACTAGGTACTTCTTGTTGACTCGAAAACTTTTTACCTATTCAAATAATAATAATCTTAGTTTTTTAATTCTAACAATACTTCCATGATAAGTTTGGTGATATTAGTTATATTTAAACATTAGAATAGTTTCAATCATAAATGGGTAGAATAAAACTATTTTAAAAGTCGATATATGGATTACTGACATCTATACACTCTCAATTGCAAATATTCAATTTCCGATTACCTTGAAATTTCATAATTTACATTTGTGGAAAAATCGCTATGAACCTTTTGTAATAATAGAACGTAGACTCTATCGACAACAGTAAAAGTAATAGTTTCTTGAAAATAGTAAAATGTATCTATAATTAACTTAAATTTTGAAATATTATTTTTTTTGTGATAGTAGTTTCAAGACGTAGTTTTGATATATAGGCAGTAAAAAATTTTATGATGAAAGTTTTTATTTCTTATGTTAGTGACATGAATTTTCCCTAATACTAAACCTAGAATTAAAAAAACTTAAGTTTATTTAAATTTCTAAGACAATGAGTGGTCTTTTTATGCAAAATTTTGGGTTGATATGCTGCTAATTCATTATTCTTTTATATGTGCTATATTTTGTATATTCTCAAAATGTCTTCTTTCAAAGAAACACTATAAAAGACCTTATATTGAGTATATGGTAAATGTTTCACAAAATTTCCATTATAGGAAACATTATCACAAACTTGAAAATCATGTATTGCATAGAAAATAAACAATAATGTAATCTGAAATAGTTTTTTACTAATTTTTAAATTCTTTTCATAGTCAAAAGTTTATAATTTTAATGGAAATGATGTTGATGTAGACATCAACTATTCTGTAGCTATAATTTTTTTTTACATAAATTAAAACTATATTGGTGGATGACTTTAATCTTCTAGTACTTTTGCCTATTTATTGTATTAATTTAGAACTTCGCACCACTGGATGTTGTTTCACCACTGTGTATTTCCAATTACTACACCCATCTGTGCATGAGCATAGAACTAGGATTTCGACTTATGACACAAGTTAGACATTTAGAAACACAATTACATGACAGCGACAGCAGAGAGATTATTTTCTCATTCTTATTTCTTGACTTTTCATTACAGTATTTGGGATTTACATTTGCATAAACAGTATCGAAAAATTTCCTTTGTCTAATAAACATTTCAATTCATCAATTTACAAATTGTTCAACAATAAGGATTCTACTGTAATCCAAATTCAACTTGTCGTTAATTACACTATTGGATATAAAATTTAAACTGTAGATGAAAAATTTCAACAATCATCCACTAGTTTATGCTTATTAGATTGTCCGAAATATTTCAAGGTTATTCAGTTCAGAGTATTTCTAGAACAATTTAAATTCATTGATTTGAATGGTTTAATTTTGAAACAGATACTCTAAAAAGTCATGGGGAAACGTCATCAGGAAAAATCAGGCAACCTACATAAAAGATCTCCTTCAGCTAAACACATTAGAATTGTTCCTGAGTATCGTGCAAAACTTCGATCACGATCCAACATATGTTCAATTTCTAAACAGAATAGAAAAAATGCGCTTGCGCCCAGGTTGTCACGGTTAGACTCATTAGGTTCACCTCATCAGGACATTCATCCCAACAAAATTGTTGAAGTTCTGACCGTCGAGAATGTGATCAAGAACACTAAATCAAAACAAGTTACCCTAAGTCTGAAGATGAAGAAAATTTTGATGAAAATTCCAATTGTGAGCTTACCACGAATTGGAGAGGAACAAGAGAATGAAAATATGACAATTGTAGCAGCACTCTCATCAACAATCAATGAAACAGCGGATATGACAATGTCTGGTTACGCATCACTACAAGATGTCAAACCAAACCAGGAGATACGTAAGTTAAAAATGTTCTTATAACACTAAAACTCTTCAAAACAAAGTAAATGGATTATAAGAATTGTGCAATTAGACAAAGCGTCTTTAATACTTATCTTTAATTTATTTTCAGTGGACAGAAGCCTTGAAATGTTTGGCAACACTGATTTGGACCCATCACTGTCGATGCCTTTGGTGAGTTTAGATCCAGAATCGAACAAAACTACACTGGGGATGAGCGTTGAGTGGTATAATGATACGTCGGAAACTACTGATTCAATTTCAACACTTCCAATTATTGAATATGAAAACGGAAATGAATTTGTTGTCACGCAGGCGTCGGACACACCAACAGATTCAGAATCAGAACCAACCGTGATGGAACTGGAAGATGTTTATATATTGGTTTGGAACCAAGGAACAATCTATGTCACTGTACATCCTGTTGCAGTTAAAGTATTGCAGTTTTCATAAAAAGTCTCATTGTATCCGTATTTGATTTGATTAGCTGCATCTCACATTATATACTTAAATTTTGATTCAATGAACTTTGATATTTGACTGAAGACCATTTGTCCAATGAATTAACTATTATAGGTACTTATTTTGTAATTAACTCTGCACATACTCAATAGATTATCTCAACTTGTTTTTCACCTGGAATTTTTGGTTCTGTATGACCAAAACTCTTGAATCAATTAAACTGAGATTATCGTAATACTTCCAATTTTGAATTTTTTACAAATTTGGTTTCTTGTATGTTTTTTCTACTTTTTGATTTTGAGATAACAAAAGAGTCATACTATAAATCGCAGGTAGTGGTGCTCTTAAGATCCATATTATTTGGAAATCGGCTAAAACCGTGCGAATTAAAATCGAAATTACAATCTAAGAGCATAAAGATGCGAAAGAATATAATCACATCTAGATCAGATGAAAGTGTTCAAAAGTTAACAAAAGTCAAATGGATGCAATTGGTTACAAAACAATTTTTTTGAATTATTGCAATCTACGCGAGCAGGTTTAGTGACTTACGGACTTGATGAGTATTCTGATAAAGTATACGGTTTTAGTTTTATCGCTCTCTAAGCGGATGTTCAAAAGTTCGTAACAGAACTGAATTGGGAATTTAACGAATTCTGCTCTGCTTAAGTTTTTGGGTACCTACTTTCGAGATAAAGCTTAATAGGTCATGTTTATTAGCCAGAGCTGAAAAAATGATTTTTCAGGTGTCTGAAAAGTTCTTACAGCATTCTTTCAGCCGAGGCAGAGTGGAATTACTATAAAAGTATAAGATTCGAGACATACTGAGACATTTGAACACCAATTTCAAATTTCAAAATATTTTTTGACAGTTTATGCACTCTGACCTTAGTATATGGATAAGCGACTTTTCACTTATTTTCTTTGGTGGAGAAAGAAACTACGCAAATTATTATGATCTTGTAGCTCAAGAAACAAATTTTATTTTTGAATAAGTGAATAATTTAAAAAAAGAATTATTGAAATATTGAAAAGTAGGATAGGAATTAGAAAATATCAAACCTTTTTGATCACTAAAAGAAATGTAATTATTTGTGAAGATAAAATTTTTGCAAGTCCTTTTCACTTAATACCTGGTTTCAAAAAAATATTCAAAAATATATTTATGCACTGACCTGTATCTAACGATATATTTTGAAAAGTTTTGATAAACTTTGTAAATTAAAATTTTTATGCAAATTATAATCAAAAAAAAAATTCTGATTAATTGAATTTATTTTCAATTCTCTCAATTTGTTGCATGTAACACATCTGTTGGTTGTATCACCCGGATTAAACGGAAAACGCTCGGGATTTTGAATTATTCATCAGACAGACACTATTCTGTTACACTCGTCAAAAAATTTGTATTTGTCTACTAAACCTGTTAAATCTCTGATCTACTAATTGTTTAACGACAAGAAAAGTCTGTCGTTAAATTTTTAATAAGTTTTAATAAACATCTTTATTAAAATTAAATATGAAATGTACAGTAGGAATGAAAAATTTCAAAAAGTACATACTGTACTTTGTGATTACTAAAATCGATAAAATAAAATAATTTGTCGATAAAATTTTTTAATATTAATACGAGTTTTCNTTAAAATTAAATATGAAATGTACAGTAGGAATGAAAAATTTCAAAAAGTACATACTGTACTTTGTGATTACTAACTTGTCGATAAAATTTTTTAATATTAATACGAGTTTTCTAATGAAATTAAAATTTTGGCCATTAGTTTCTTTTTTGATAGATGCGAAGTATTTACTTAAATTCAGACTTGAAAATAAGCTTTATAATTTGAAAGCAGAATATTATACAAATTTGAATATTTCAGTGTTTTTACGTATAAATTGTATTTTTCTATACTTAGAATTCGTTAAACGAATGGAAAGTTCAATTTACTCTTATATCAAGTAATTCTAGAACAATATAAATTCATTGATTTGATTGGTTTAATTTTGAAAAAGGTATAGAAAGTCATGGAGAACCGTGTCGTCATCAGCAATCTTCACCAACCTTCATGACATGGTTTCTGATGAGAAGTCTCCTTTAGCTTAACACACCAGAAGTGTTCCTGAGTATCATGAAAAGCTGTGACCTCTATCCTACATAACATGCTCAGTCACTATACAGAAAAGAGAAAGTGCGCCTGCGCCAATGTTTTCACGGTTGGAATCATTCATTCCTCAACACTTNTCATGACATGGTTTCTGATGAGAAGTCTCCTTTAGCTTAACACACCAGAAGTGTTCCTGAGTATCATGAAAAGCTTTGACCTCCATCCTACATAACATGCTCAGTCACTATACAGAAAAGAGAAAGTGCGCCTGCGCCAATGTTTTCACGGTTGGAATCATTCATTCCTCAACACTTTTATCCCAACAAAATTGTTGACGTTGTCATCATCGAGGATGTGATGAGGAAGACCAAATTAAAACTTAAGCTATCCTAAGCCTGAAGATGATTTCAAACCAAACAAAAAGATACGTAAGTTAAACAAATTTAGTTTTATATGTGGAGGATTAAAAAATATCCTGCTACGTAATCGACTAAAACGTTTCAAGATACAGTAACTGTGTGCTTACTTTCTGAACTTTGACTTAAGCTTAAAAAACTGGTGTAATTTCATTATTGGAAATTACTTTTTTTTATAATTTGTTTTCAGCGGATAGTGGCATTGGGAATGATGCTAAAACAGTTTAATGACTCGTCGTTGTCGAAGCCTGTGGTTACTTTTGATCTAGAATCGAACAAATATATCTTGGAGATAAGTATTGAATGGCGTGAAGAAACTATTGAAGCGATATGGAGCCGAATTCAACATATCCGATTGTTGAAGAAAGCAGCAAAAATGAATTTGTATTCACGGATGAGTCGACACTACCAACTGATTCAGAACCAGAGACAACCGCGTTGGTATTATAAGATGTTTATGTTTGATTGGAAGAAGTTTCAAAATAACATCCAAAAATTTAAATTTTCAGAAATCATCACATTTGTTCTAGAGTTTGATTTTTTATACTTCCTATCCTACTTTTCAATGCTTTTTTTTGAAGCAGTTACCCATATTTCCCGAACAAAAGTTATGTTTTTGAGCAACATGACCATAATTATTAGCACACTTGCTTTCTCCAGCAATCAAAAAATTGTTTCCTCATGTGCTAAGATATTTGATCGGAGTGTATAACTTGTAAAAAAAATTTTGAATTGAAAGTTTGGGCTCGAAAATCTCAATTTGTCCCAAACTGTACACTTTCACATAGATTTCGCTCAACATTTGTGAAAAGAATGAATGTGTCATACCGTCACCTTAAAAAAATGTCTTTTCAGTTCTGCCTCAATACTCAAACACTTAAGCAGAGCGTAATTATAAAAAATTTCATTTCAGCTATCTGTTACGCTCTGCAGTATATCCGCCTATTAGCGATGAATCTAAAAACGTAGCCAATAAATGAGTCAGTGGGTCAGTAAACTCTGGGTGAATAAACCTGACTGCCTAGATCTCATTAATTTGAAAAAATTCTTTGTCCATTGGCAACTATTGGACTTTGTCGACTGTTGAAAACTTTTATAAGATCTAGGCGTCATTTTATTCTTTGGAAAACTTAAACAAAGATAAATGTTTCAATGTTGGTAAAACAACGGCGAGTGACGAATGATTCGAATTCCCAAGGTCTATACTTATAACTTATTAAATACGACTGAACAGATAACGCCTTCACTGTCACGTTATAGAATTCTGTTTCTAAATGTCTAACTTGTTTCATAAGTCGAAAACCCCGGTTTTCTGCTCTTGCGCAGAAGGGTGTGGTAGTCGGCCATAAATAAGAGTGAAGCAAGACCCACTGTTGCCAAGTTTGGAAATAATTTGTTTTTAATCAATTCAAGCATAAATAGACAACATCGCTTTTCATTACGTTCTTATGAAATTTGTTGTTCATAATACTTGAGCCAATCAGGAAACTTGTTTCTTTTTTATACGAACACTACTATATAACAAGAACAGTCATTCCACTACTAGTGACGTTTCTATTGATGGAAATGATTATTGCCAAAAAATAGGTGTTGTCTACAACATGAACAACATTTCGATGAAAGTTACAAACTTTTGATTATGAAGTAGTAAAAAATAAAGTAAAATTGTGTAATTATTTAAGTACTATGCAATACATGACTTTTAAGTTAACTCTGGCTTCGTAAATCTTTCCTGCAATAGAAATTATTTGAAGCATTCCTATCGAGCTCACATAGGTTTTAGAGTGTTTTAGTTTCAAAAAAGTACATTTCAAAAATATAGAAAATGTAACCGCCTACAAAAGTATGAACCAAAAATTCAACACAAAAGGACCACTGACTTTAATAGAAATTTTAATTAAAAAAGTTCCCAAAGTTAATATTGGGGGAAAATCCGTGTAACTGATGTATGAAAACAGAAATTTCATGATATTGAAATTTTAAGACATGACTCTTCATCCACATCAAATGTAAGTTCATTTCATTTCAAAAGTAACATCAATAAAAAATGTTTGTTTTTTTAATTTTACGTTATTTTAAAGAAATTTAAATCTTTTTAAGGAACTACTTCTTTTACTTTTGTATAAATAGCCCATTTTCTATTGATAAAAAATACCCACAGTGCTAAAAAATGCTGAACAAACCGTAAATTGTGAAATCAATGTGACTGGAAATAAAAGATTTCAAATAAATGTATTGTAGAGATGAAAGAAACCCTTATATCGTCCATGAGAATATACGTTTGTTCTGCCCATCTATGATTCAAAATATACCTATTTAATTTACTAGTAATGCCATCAAACACATAAGGATTGTTAGAATTCAAAAATTCAATTATTGTTCTTCACCTTAAGAGAAATAACTATTTCTATTAAAATATTTATTATTCTCATATTTAATGAATATTCTGTTTGGAATACCGTTGTTATTAAATTAGCTTCATGAGACTTAAAAGTTCTTACTCATGTTACTTATACAATTTGATAATTGGCCAGACTTTCACATAACAACAACGTAAATTCTGCTCCAAAATCAGTTCTACTTTAGGCAGGTTGAGTAACACGAAAAGATTTAAAGTTATACAGGGTGAACCAACTTAATCCGGGCCGTAGGAAGTCGCTTTCACCAAAAAAAATTTAAGACAGCAAATAAAGAGCGCGAAATACAAAAGTTGTAAGGAATGAAGTTAGCGTGTGTTTGAGAAAACATTCCTCTGCAAAAATTAATTAATTTAAACAAAGGCGATTCTGTAATGCTGAAAGATGGGTAGTTGAGAGAATGAGCAACTAGAGGAATGGGGTACGATCCCTTGGCATCTATTCCACCTGACTCAACAGAGAACCTGCCGACCCCTCCTCTCTCTGTCTCTCTGCTTTGCTCCATTGCTTTGCATCGGAACAGATATTTTATAGTGATTACAATAAAATTAACTTCACTTCCATCATTTACTACTGTCTATCGCCTGCCCCAAGCCGTTTTTGGTGAAAGGCGAAGAAAGAAGGCCCGGATTAAGTTGGTTCACCCTGTATAACTACTTAATACAATGAAAATTCCTTTTTGTTAAACACATGGGTGAAAAGTGTTATATAGAAAATTATATTTTTGTCATTGATTATCGTGCATTTTGAAAAATACTTTGCAAACTACTTCCCTACAGTTTATAAGTTAGCCTAATTTTATAAATTCTGGAATTCATGGTATAATGGAACCTGAACAGTATTTATCGTATTTACTCCGTAAAAGCTGTCTGTCTTGATTATATTTATTTTTTTCGCAGTAGCACGTAAATAATTTTATGATTTAATAATATATTAATAGAATCTTTAATAGAATATTATGCTTTCCGACATTGGTCACCACAAATATTGTCATATTTATTCTTTTCCAAATATTAGACACCAGTATTTATTTATAAGGTATCGTAAAAATTGAATAAATATTTTTACGTTAGGATTCGGATACACTGCATTTTGGAGGAGATAAAAACTTATTTAAAATGACTTTTAGTTTATAAGATTGCTTGATTAGACAAATCATCGCTGACGCATAACCACTGTGGTGCTAATTGGGGATATTGTTAGACCGCCCGATTGACTTTCAAGAGATGGTTTTGGTTGTCCATCTTGACAACATACTTCAAAGTTTTGTGCCAAATTAGCGCAAAATAGAAATAAAGTATCTCTTGCTAAACTTTCTCCTAAACATGCGCGCTTTCCAATTGAAAATGGAATTAGGTTTTCATTTCTTTGTACTGTGGCACCATCTGTGCTCAAGAAACGTTCAGGCAGAAACTCTTCCACGTCTGGCCCCCATATATTTGGATCATGATGATTTCCCCAAATATTGGCAAAAATCAATGTTCCTTTTGGAATTTTGTAACCGTGGAACATTATGTCCTCTGTAGCTGCGTGAGGTACATTTATAGATGCAATTGCAGAGATTCGAAGCGTTTCGAGAAGAACTGCTTCAGTATACGGCAAACTATATGAAAATTAGCAACATTAATTAATTTTACAATAAATTAACAATTATCTACCTTTTCTTGTCGGTTAAGCTAGGTGCTCGGCTTCTTCCAATAACTCTATCCAACTCTTCATGTAATTTTTTCTGAACTCTTGGATTATGTAGTAAATATAAATTCAACCAACTTAACGTCACTGAAGTTGTGTCAGTTCCCGCGATAAAGAAATCAGCCATAACAGATTTTAAAGATTCAACTATAATAAAAAAGGTGGAATTATGAATTATATTTTATTGAATATTGAATACAGAATATTGGGTTGATCATATTCAGCATAAACCTGCAACACCTCTGCTCGCCGTTAGTATTTAACAAATGTTTTATACCATCGGGTGTCGAGCTATAAATGTATGATGTCTATGATGGTTTACTCAATATTTCCATATCAAATACTTGGGAAATTTATAAATTGGCAAAGGTGGAACTTTTGGTAACTGCGTTATTTTAGGTAGATAAAAAAAGAGATCCCGCTGCAGCATAAGCTATATACAGCGCTGACGAAAGTAGCAATAGTTGTGAGATAACTTCTATCAATTACATGCGCGGTAGCGATAATTTTCACAAGTAGAGGAAGTGGGAAGGATTTTGTTCTCTAGCAGCGCATGCTGAGTGTTAGCAGGAACATGCATGGTTTCAATGGTAGCGATATATTTAAGTGAGATATATACTTTACAATGAGCTCAACTTATAATAAAATCAACACATTGTGTTGAAAAGTAAAGGTACCACAACCATTTTTTTCTCTCGAAAAATTTACTAAAAACATACNAATCAACACATTGTGTTGAAAAGTAAAGGTACCACAACCATTTTTTTCTCTCGAAAAATTTACTAAAAACATATTTTTTTTTGTTTACCAATACCACAAATTGTTACTGTTCAAATCTAAATTTTAATATCTCACAACTCTTTACAAGCACATCCTTAACAGTCGTCTAGAATCCGACTTACCATACATACAATAATGTTTCCATTAAACTCTTCGTTGTCGTTTAAAATTTTTACTGTTGTAGTATCTGATATTTTGACTTTATGATTGCTTGCAATAAATTGTAATTATAACAACATGCATTTTGAGATTCCCGAAATATTTGTAACTGAAGACCTTTACTCGCGAAATTTATCNATTCCCGAAATATTTGTAACTGAAGACCTTTACTCGCGAAATTTATCTAAAATTAATTCAACAGTTTTGGTTTCACAAACACACAACATAGCACAGAACTCCCAATTGCGTTCAATGTCGCTACTCACCTCCATTTTTTGGATTAAAACTTGAATCCGGATCAGTTGTTTTTGCAACTTCTTGCAAATACACATCGACAAAATCCCTTGCATTATTTTTTTCTGAAAGAGTATCAGAATGTTCTTGAATTATACGATCAAACATCGCAGTTCGCGGCTTCATGCTCTCCACCAACCGATTCCATCCACTCCAATTTGGAAACAATTTACCAATTTTNATCGCAGTTCGCGGCTTCATGCTCTCCACCAACCGATTCCATCCACTCCAATTTGGAAACAATTTACCAATTTCAGGGTAAAAGAAGATAAACAAATTTTTTTTACTTTCAAATCCCAAAACGTCTCTAGCCGATCTAGTGGCCATAANAGGGTAAAAGAAGATAAACAAATTTTTTTTACTTTCAAATCCCAAAACGTCTCTAGCCGATCTAGTGGCCATAAATGAACCATTATAAATTATTGTAAACACAATAAAACAATTTTGTGTATTTACCGTTCCAATTCATACAAAATTTGATGAAGTTTCTTATCATCATGGTCAAATCTCTCCCCTGTGACAATTTTCCAGAGTGAGTTTACAACAGCAAGCGAGAATCGATCCTGGAGTACTACTGGTTTTCCATTTTGTTTTATGAGCCAATTACTAAAGTCCCTCACCTCGTCCATTATTAATTCTTCCATGGAGCTCTTCCCGAAACCAAACTCACGGAGATTACGAAATGCAAATTTGCGCTGTTCATTCCATGTATCTCCTACAGAGTTTGCAATACCTGTANACTCACGGAGATTACGAAATGCAAATTTGCGCTGTTCATTCCATGTATCTCCTACAGAGTTTGCAATACCTGTAATATATTATGTTGTATAGTAAATATTAAAGAAAAAAACAGAAATTATGAAAATAATGAAGAATCACATAGATACAAGGATAAGAAAAACCATCCCAATACATAAATGTAGCAAATTTGCTGAAGTAATGGACAGCACACAAAGTGAACCAGGTTGAAATATCAATTTTTTCAACGAATGACATATATCATTATATTCTAGTTGTTCATATGACCAACTGTGCTGTAGCGAGTATATTTATAAAAATTCACGCTTGATCTCAAGAGATCACCAAACTTAATTCATCCAACAGATGAGGTACCAGTTTGGTTCACTCGAATCTCGGCACAAATGTCGTGATCTTTTAAGCAATGTTTGCGTGTGGACCAAGTAATAATAATTAAGCTTTGAATGTTACGGGTCATCAGACCTTGACCCCACATCANACTCACGGAGATTACGAAATGCAAATTTGCGCTGTTCATTCCATGTATCTCCTACAGAGTTTGCAATACCTGTGATATATTATGTTGTATAGTAAATATTAAAGAAAAAAACAGAAATTATGAATATAATGAAGAATCACATAGATACAAGGATAAGAAAAACCATCCCAATACATAAATGTAGCAAATTTGCTGAAGTAATGGACAGCACACAAAGTGAACCAGGTTGAAATACCAATTTTTTCAACGAATGACATATATCATTATATTCTAGTTGTTCATATGACCAACTGTGCTGTAGCGAGTATATTTATAAAAATTCACACTTGATCTCAAGAGATCACCAAACTTAATTCATCCAACAGATGAGGTACCAGTTTGGTTCACTCGAATCTCGGCACAAATGTCGTGATCTTTTAAGTTATGTTTGCGTGTGGACCAAGTAATAATAATTAAGCTTTGAATGTTACGGGTCATCAGACCTTGACCCCACATCAAATTAGGTGACCTATAAAGGTCAGCTATTAATTTTTAGGATCTTGAGCCCATTTAAATATTGCTCAGGAAGTCACTATCTATAATTGTACCGAGGTTCAAATAAATCGAACAGGTGCCTGTGCTGACCGAAAGTGATTTTTGTTACCTCTATATTTAAAGGATCAATGTTTTCTCAAGTGTGAAGTTGATCACATGAACTTAGAAGGTGGCATAAGTGATTTGTGGAAATAACATCACCCTCAATTCGGTTCACTTTGTGCTGTGATTATGTATTTGAATGGTATTGCTTATAATGATATTCGTCACAATTTTTTTAAATTTCCTGCCATCAATTTCAAATTTATGTTCTTAACTAAGAATGTCGATAAATGTCAAAGCTAAGAATAATGCGTTTCACAATTCGTGTAACCAAGCAAAAACATCCGAAATATAAAAGGTGGTTCAATTTTTTCTACTTTACAGCAAAATCACGATTCTTGTTAAATCTAGTGTTATTTTACCATTAATATCTCCGGAAATAAATTTCGAAGCTTCGGTATGTCGCCTTCCAGCTAAACTAGGATGGCTCAAGCCTTCTTTAATAAGTTTTGTTCCATGGAGGCAAACAGCACTGTAACAAATATCAACTATTTCTGTATTGTAAAGAAAAAACCAAATCACATACGCATTTGGCTGAAATACCATAAAAGAATAATTATGTACGAATTCAAGTAATAATTATGGTCCAACTAATCAATTCAAGTTCCTATTCTATCTCCATTATCTTTATGTGTGTTCCCTTATACCTTTATCCTTCTAGATGCATCTCAATCCCCAACTAATAAACTTAGCAACAATTTAGCCGTAATATCAATTTACAGATGACAAGTTAGCCCACACGTTTATGGTCCAAAATCTTATTAGAATTGTTCTATTTTGCAAACTGTTGGATGGAAAAGTTAAAAAGGCACTCAATTAGGACATATGTGTGGAACATGTAGAACATGTAATAAAGTATATGTATTTTCATGAACNTTGTGTGTTCCCTTATACCTTTATACTTCTAGATGCATCTCAATCCCCAACTAATAAACTTAGCAACAATTTAGCCGTATATCAATTAACAGATGACAAGTTAGCCCACACGTTTATGGTCCAAAATCTTATTAGAATTGTTCTATTTTGCAAACTGTTGGATGGAAAAATTAAAAAGGCACTCAATTAGGACATATGTGTGGAACATGTAGAACATGTAATAAAGTATATGTATTTTCATGAACTGTACAACTAATCTAAGTTTGCTATCTGGATAATGTTTACTGATATAATTTCTAAGATTCTAAACTTTATCGGCAAATGACGCATTCCTCAAGCAGTTAGAATTAACCCTACAAATATTTGAAGTGTATCTTGAAGTGAACACTTTCATTTAAAATCTATAACAAACAATATGTCAGCCTTATGCGGACTATTTCAAGTTTTCTAAAACAAAACAATGATTTTTTTCTAATAACTAACTGAACTAATACGTTTAACAGTAGTATGTTGAAAAAAAATTATTATTTTTTGTTGGTTTACTTTTCATCAGGTTTGGTTCATTAGGTCCACTTTAGTACATTGTACATTTTGTGTTTATTTATAAATATTTTATATTTTTTAATCATTTCAGCAAGTATGTTACTTTGTTGTGGTAAAATTACTATATGAATTTTTACCCACTGTTCTCGAAATATTGAATAACTAAATTTTTAAATTTTTCTGATTACTTTGGCAGTGCCATGAACTTTTAGAATGATATATGAAATATAACTCATACTTCTAAGTTAAGCCAGAGTTGAGTTAGTATTAAAATAATAATAATTTTCAGTTCTTACTTATCTGGCCCAAATTTTATTCCAACGATTGGTCCATATTGTTTTGAAAGTTCATATAATGCTTCATGTAGACAAGCCCCAATTGTGTGCAAATTTCCAATAAATGGCAGTGGCAGGGGTCCTGCATAGATAAGCAAAAATGGCAAGTGATTTCAGTGTTAAGTTTAGTGAATTTCGACGTATACATAATTCAAATTTTACCTGGTGGAAAGTTGTTTGGTTTTCTTGTATAGAAATACCACACGTAAAGGAAGATGAACAAAACACAAAATATTGGGACCGTAAACATGGTCATATATTGTACACCTACTATAAAAAAATTGACTACTAGATTTAAGCACTTCGAACATCCGTTATATATTGATGTTAGAGAAACAGGGAAATTGAATCTAACTGATAAAGTAAGCAAACAACAGCGATAACTATTGCGTTTGTCACTGTTAGTCCGAAATTTTTACAAACTTTTGGTGATATGACTACCCTAGGTTACATAACAAAGAGATAATGAAAAGTTAATGAGGTGCGTGACATTAATATCACGTAATTGGATTTGAATTAAACAATAGCACACAGGCAAAAATGTACAATATTTTCTCTGAAGATCTGTGATTTTGAAGGGATTAGAGCAAAATTCTGTGCTACCGTAGATTATTGATACAAAGTCTAACAAAAAAGTTATTATCCACTATCAATTTCCAAAGAATTAAACCACGAGTTGAATTTAGAGTAGGTTTTCTGTAGAAATGAAAAATTATGATACTATCCATTTCAAAATTTGCAATAATAATAAAGCAGATCCAAAATACATTTTTGCCAGCTTTTGAATGCAAATATGAAGAACAGAAATAACACTAAACTACTATTAAGAAATAAATCTAACTACAACAAAATGTCACCTCGTGTAATGTTTTGTCTGCTATTAAATATTTATAAACTTTGTTTCATTTTTATTTCAGTATCTTTAGAAAAAAAGTTTGTTATATAGTAATTCAATCATTTTCGTCACTATAATGAGCACCTAAATTGTTTAATTCGTGTTATTTATCATTTGCATTTTTAATACGAGAAACAATCGATAGTTAATCCACTGAGGTGATATATCACAACCTAAAACTTAGGCAAAAGTCATTGAAACGGTTTCATGTGATTTAACGAAAAGAGAATAGGCCAACACGTGAATTGATCAAAAGTGAATTGACCAAACGTGAATTGTGTTGTTCCCCCCAAAAACACTGAATTATCAACTTAGGCAATTTCTCTACTGTTTTATTCCGCCTTGAATAATGATAAAATTTGTCAGTGCCAAGAAAAAAAAAATTTTATTCAACGGTATAATTTATTATATGAAATGCTATTTATAATTTTTTTGATGGCGGTTTATATCGGTAGATATTAAATTCGGCCATCACTTTGAATTGAGTTGAATTAAATATTAAAAATTTTTTTTGAAACTTTGTTAATTTGGAACGGCTATATTTATTCATGGTTCAGATCAGGCAACGTAAATTAACGGCTGAAACGACAACTTGCTTGGCAAATGTTCCCCATAGCTTTAGCTCAGCAAAATTAAGAAGCAATGTCTCAATTAGTCATTTCTAGATGACTCTAAATTTGACTATCATGCGGATGTACACTGCTCAGATCTAGTGCCTGTAATATGTTATCAGTGTTATAATAATCTATTATTTTAATTTTTTTAAATTTATTTGACTTATTGGTTTTCATCCAATCAAGGGGGTAGGGAGTTTATCTGGAAATCCGCAGACTTGCTTTCAAAATTTCTGCTGCATCGAACCACCTCCCGCTCTTTTTACGTGGATATGTACAGAAACTATTCAGATGTGGTACTACTACTGCGCATAATCTACCTACTTTACATCAAAAGGAATGAGCTATTGAACTTTTTGTTACTCTGCTCTTTTAATTATTCCCTAACTCCATTAAGCTATGTAATATTAAAAATTGTGAGCTGGCTCGTCGTGTCATGGTTATTGCGCCAAATTAACAAACCATCCCAGTAAGACGATATAGTTGTTGTAATTTGATTTTACTTTCATTTTATCTTTTAGTACAGAAAGTGAAATATTTTTGTGTATTTCCTAACAATTTCAGCTAATTTTTTATAAGAAATTAGAGCATTTGACACAAAGTTCACGAATAATAGTCATCCAGACAACGACGAAAGGAAAGCACAAAACGGGCGTCAGATCCTTGGTGACCATAAAAAGTATTCTACATAATTTTGAAAGGTTATGAAACGAATTTCCCTTAAGATTTAGCAGTAGCTCTATGCATAACTCACGCATACCCTTGAGTCTGAGCTATTGACTCACTGCCCAGCTCTAATATTCTTCATTTTAGCTGAGTCAGAGTAAAATTTTGAACCTATATACTTGGATGAGTTAAAATATGATTCTCATCCAAAAGTCGCTTATGCACTCAATATTATTAAGTGTTACTGACATTGAGTCAGAGACTTAGAAGCCAATTAGTCGATTCACTGACCTCGGTTACTCTGAATTTGATATAAATTAAAATTTTTTTGTGAGTTGACCCCATTTCAAGAAAAACTTGACTCTTGAGTGAAGGGCAAAGAATCAACTCCTAATTAGGAGTCACATGTTACGCTATAGGATCTTTGAAGGAGTTTAGGTTTTGCAGATTTTGCGACAAATCTGTTTTTTTTTTGTATAAACGGAAAATCCATATGTTGTCTCCACCACATCTTGAAGCTTTAGCTCATGTATTCTCCCAAAATTGATAAAGTTCCAAAACCAAACCTCAGAAAATCGGAGTGTTGAGAACTTTCAAATAAAAAATCTTGGGATTTGCTAACACTGATTAGGAGTGTGTTGTAATCACGACAAATTACTAGCCGAAATCAGATCGGCCATTTTCCCCTCTTTCGAAAAGAAGAGCAATAGTATAGTGTAAACTCAAAATAATAACTTTGACCTTCAGTGAAGTGAAACATAATTTATTTTTTGCTTTTTTTTGGAATTTAAAAAAAAGTATTGGGTGTCAAAATTTGATCAGGATTTTTGAAAAATTTGTGAATTTAGAAAATACTCGGACCCGGGCATTGTCAAAATCCCGGGTTACAAAGTAAAGTTCACCAATTCAGATGGAAATAATTGCGAAAGGATGACACATTTTGACAGGAATTTTGGAAAAAATTTAATTTTAAAAATACCTTATGTAAATATCCGAATTCGGTTATTTATAAAATTATGCGGGTTAGAAACTAAACTCCACTAATTTGGATGGAAAGAACTATGATTGGGTGCTAAATTACGTCAGGAATTTTGGAAAATTATTTATTTTGGAGAATACCTGAATCCGGGTATTAAAAAATTCTCCGAGTTTGAAACAAAACGTCACCACTTTGGATGGAAAAAATTATGATTTGGCACTAAATTACGTATGGAATTTTGAAAAAAATTTGAAACATTTAGATCTAAACAATATCAAACTATGTACTATATAAGGTTCACTCCTTTCTATGGAATCTAAGCAAAATTCAAAATACAGAGTAAGTCCGGGTATAATAGAACTCCGACTATTGCAAACCATAATGTCCGGTCCCTGCCAAGCAAATGAGAGATTATGTGTTAAGTAGTCCGGCTTTAATGAAATCGGCTATACTGAACTTTCCGCCTTTGTGAACCAATCCTACCTCTCCCGAAAGTCATTTTCTCCCGTTATTGTGAACACATAAAATATGTCGGAATTTCGCAGTGAATTCTTCCTTATTCTTCCATGCCCATCTATTCACATGACTATGACGGAACCTCAAAGTCAGTTTTAGTTAACACACTGCAGTTTAAAAAAATTAATGTTTAGCTTTAAAATATCAAGTTTTAAAGCTAAATGTAGTGTATCCCTACATGTACTTATTTTTGGGTAGAGCGTGGCGCAAGCTGATTTGTGAAATCCCGCCTACAGAAGAGAATAATCCATCATTACTTTATTATTAACTAGTAGGTATTAACGAGCTATTACGTACCTCGAATACCCAGGTCCAGGAATAAGTATATTCCAATATCAGTCACTAATTCCAAACGAACATCGTACACCTTAAGCGCCGCATCTCATGCTAATCCAGGAAAAGAAACGTAGTGTACCGGATCCAGTCCAAAGTTTAGTAGCGACATCTCCCGAAATTGTTTGAAGACACAAACTAACAGCAGAGTGTCAGTGAATAAATACAAATCATGCTAGGAACCCAGATTTTGGATTTGAAAGGTGTTGAATATTATTTTGGCGTAACTGTAGTCAGATCTTATCACGTGCTCTCTGCGTAAAGTGTTGAAAAATTTTGCTCGGGATTGCAACTGACGTTCGAATTTTTTCCAAGAGTCGATGTAGTCGTATGGGAATACTCCTTTTCTTGTCAGTAGCGATGCCTCGTCATCAAATACTTGTTCTAGTCTGGAGAAACTGTTCCCTCTTTTCAATTTCAGATTCTCCACGAACTCTCCTAGACTAGAGTTTAAAAACTGTTAAGAGTCTATGAACCGCAAATTGTCCACGGTAACACTCAAATACTTTTCAAAATTTGTGGAAAATAAGGAAAACACTTTTCCAATTTTATTGAAACCTTGTATGACCAAGTGATGGTCATAGTCTCGGAAATTGTGCATCTAAAAAAATTTTGTTTTAGTTTTTATAAAACATTTTTCTATTTAAATTTACTAGTACTTACGATAACTGCAACTAGCTCTTTTTGCGTGTAATTCAAGTTACAGCTATGTTGACTAGGACCGTGATACTCTCCAAGAAATACAAGTAAAGAATCATTAACCAAATATAATGGTAAGCATGTACATGGTAAACATGTCATATGATTATGATCTAGATACTTTGGGTCATCAGGATCTTCGTCAAAACGAATTTTGCAAATATGGCAGATTTCTGTATTATGAAATTCCATTTCATTAGCCTCTGACATATGCATTGGTACATTTACTTTGTAGATGTTGGTGACAATAATTGCAATTTCCAACAAATCCTTCAGAAATATGTGTACAGCTTCAATTCCTCTGTAGATTATGTGGGCCACAAATGTAGAATTTTTTTTCATGACAGCGTATGAGAAACCAGTAGAGACATGAACTTTTCCTCTGAGTTTTCGAAATCTTTCCATTCTTACTCGCTGGAGGTACAGACTTCAGTAGACATTTCATGTCAGCATACACTACATAGCCGACTTTCATTTCATGTCGAAAGTTCTCAAACGAGATTGAGGGGATTGTCATTTTTCGTTTTTTGCATTTTTGCATGTGAACACATTTACAACATAAAACACTTTACACCAGAGTTGTCCATTTAACACTGTTACATCATGTAATGATTACATGTAGATGTAATAGTTGCATATTAAAAGATGTAATAAATGGGGCGACCTGCGAAAAACATGAATTTCCAGTGGCTCTTACACCATCATCAAACTATATAAAAAAATTTTTTCAAAGTTTTAAGTTAATCTAGCACTGACAAAAAAATTGATACACAAAAATGTTAACTGTGAAATCAAACTGATTTTCGTTTATAATTTCCATAATTGAAATTTTTGCTGTGCATTGGAAATATCTAAATTTGTAAAAAGATAATTAATTCATGGCAAAATTCAAGGTTATCGTATTAAATCCAATTAATAACAAAGTTAATCGGATAACTTGGATTATGTTGAATAATTATTGATGTCACAATTTATTACAAACATTTTGTAATATGTATACCATCTCAGTTATTTTTGATAAATACAAAAAAAGATTAACAACCAAAACACCAGGCTTACACATACTCACAAAATGTAAATTTTTGAGTATGCCGAACTTAAATTTGAAATTTGTGTTTCATGTATTATAAATTTTATAACAGATTAATGAATGGAAGCGGCAAGACACATTGCAGCAAAAACATCCTGTTTAGCATCTACAACTTTGAGTATTTGCACACGGTTGCATATCTGGAGATGACAAATGATAGCTCAGGATCTCCACGGCTCTGGCTTCCGAGTTGACTCTTTGGCTGATTTCAAGTTGGCTCACAATTTTTTGGAGTAGATATCGTCTTACTCTTTACTCTCTCGGTCAGAGCTATGGGACCCGGAGCCAACTGCCATTGTTGCGGAGATTATACGTTGGTGCTCGACTTAGATTACTATTATTTTAAAAATTCACACAAAATAGAGTTTTACGTAATAGTCTAGATGAAATTACATGGTGAAGATCTTTATTTCACTCTGCGTAACATTTCACATTAATTGTTAATTCACATCCAAAGGAAGCTCGAAAATTCAAAAATTGAAATCGATCATCCAAAAATTAATGTTGTAAACTATTTAGAGTGACTGGAGGTATATCTGCATCAAATAGCTTTCACAATTCTAAGGTTTATTCAAGTTTTAATGACGTCTGCTATGGCACATAGAATTATAAACAGCTTGACAAATTGTGGTAAAATGTAAAATTATCCCTGTCAAAGCAATGATTTTACTTATAATTAAAAATTGTAATTATAACGCCTGACGCTATATCTTGACTTCACTGTTGAAAATTCTTGGTAAGCTGTCAAATTGTCGAGTTGCATTTCATTGTGGTGTAGGACCCTGGTTATTGTAAAATCGAGGCCACTCGGAGATGGGACACGCATACCGAAAGAGAAAAAATTAAAAGTCGGTAAACCTCCTAGCTTGTTCACTTTTGGTTCAATTAAGGTAATTTATTCATAATGGTACTAAAATACAAAAAAGTGCGTTTCTTGTAACTGTGTTCTACTTTACAAGAAATCTGCCTGTGATTGCGAATTTTCTTATGCACAGAATTTTTTAGGTTCTGTTTTGCACTGATGAGTACAAGAGCTAGAATTTTTTTTTGCTGTTTTATTCTATTTCCGCAGAACAAAAATTTCTGAACAGAAACGCCTATCTGTAATACCCGACTAGACGCAAGTGAACTATGTTACACATATACACATGTGAAGGCAGCAACCGCGTTCTCTGAAAATAAAATAACATTGCCGAGTTGTTCACTTACAATTACTATGCTAATTACAATTAGATTATAATTGGTTGACTTGCAAACGAAAAATAGTAAGGTAGGTCGAACGGGTATCTGCTTAACTCGTCTCTTACTACTGTAGAAAAGTGACTAACCCCCCCTACGCGTAAAGCAGCTTGCTTTCCTAATATCTACAGGTTCTAGTACCCTAACTGTGGAGCATTATTGCTTGCATAATTAGCGATGAAGTCACGTTTCGGTTAGTGTTATTGTACAATTAAAATTAAATACTTTATTCAATAACAATTGAAAACTAGAACCAAAAATGAAAAATGCTAATCACTTTTAAGTCAATCTTCCCTTCCCTATTCAATGCTCAGCAGATGAGTAGTTATTGGAGGAAATTGGGTTGATGAAAGTGTTCAGATTTGTATTTTCATTATTGGATTTAATACAGAGGTAAGATTAAGATGTGCTATAAAACACAATACATCGAAACAGCGTATCGAGGGTCTTATCATATAGGCAAAGCTAAGGTCTCGAAAAACCAGTCTTTTAAACCATGGAAATTAAAAAAGACAAAAATGTAAGTGTTAAACGCTTTATTGTTGACTTTGGTGGACCGAAGGTCCGGTGAAACGCTAATATTTGCGCATGTCACAAAAGAGCCATCACTCCCAATTCCGGGAATCGATTCTCAGTCATGACTATACTGCGGATGCTTTCTTAAATGTTGCTAATGTACTAAAGACAATAAATGACAAGGGTTTTGTTTGTCGTGTCGTAAGATTAAAAGAATTTTATGTCGATTAAAGAAAAATTTTTAAAAGAGTATTAGATTTTCAGGTTTTAGAAAGAAAATAAGTCTTACAAAAATTTTTTGCAGATTTTAGAAATACGCGGTCTTTTTCAAACAATTTTTAAAATTCTATTTAAAGAAGTAACTAATATCAAAATGGTTAGTAGGGAACAAAAATTGGACGGGAGACCAACTATGGTGAAGTACTTGTTTGGCGGGAGTGCGGGTAGGAGTGTCAGGGCTAACAGCAACTTCCACTCAGAAATATTTTAGTAAAAAAGTGAACGGGACTTAAATTCCAAACGAAGGATACTAGTGGTTCTAATGTCTTTACACCACAGGTGAAACTTTTTAAATTTTTCGATACCTATCCATGATCCGAGCCAAGGATGGAAAAGTTTTTCCATACCGATCCACGATCGGAGCCAAGGATCGAAAAGCCTTTCGATACAGATCCACGATCCGAAGTAAGAATCAAAAAGTTTTTCGATACCGATCCACGATCCGAGCCAAAAAGCAAAAAAAAATTTTCGATACCGATCCGCGATCCGATAGAGCAGTTTTTCGACAGATACCGAGCCGTGGCTCGATTCTTGGATCGAGTTTCACCTGTGCTTTTGCACTAATAAATCATAATTTTTTCATAACATTGGTGTATAATGTGAAAGTTGACTAACTAACATTAAGTTAAAATTTACTTGAAGTGTCGACTTTCTTTGGTATGAGTAGTTGTAAATAGATGTTACCTTTCAAGGTCCCTTTGAGGTCATATTTTTGGAACATTTACAAATAATTAAAAGAACTGAGCTAAACTAATTGGATCACTGTTTTGAATTCGAATTGAATACTTTTGTGTTATTTCCCCTACTCGTGAGTAGAAACGCAGAAGATTTTGCCTGGTATTCCAGGTCATGGGGGATCCTTGAAACTTCACTAACCCCCCCCTCCAAGTTTAATTCATAGTGACAAGTTAATTTTCATTAAATTAATTTTTATTATAAATTTGGGGTTTACCCTCCACTGGCAAAATAAATATTTTAAGAGAACTAACTAGAAATATTTGTATTCTTACGTAGAAATTGTATTTAAGGTTCGCGGTTTTTAGGTTGCTACCTATGTTTAATTATATCGATCAGATATATATATATTTATTGTTTTTATGAAGTTAAAAAAGGCGGAAAAGGCTTATGACGAGTGACCTCAAATGGATACTTTATGGACAATTATTTCAAAATTCTCTTCTATATGAAGAAACCAATATTCGATACCTTAATCTAGATATCTTCAAAAGGATGAGGAACCATTTAAAATTTGATCACAATGACATAAGAACACTAAGGACGCAGCAGTATATTGGTCAAGATATCAATCTTCATCCCAACTCATTCTTGTCTTGCATAAAACGATTGGTTGTAATATTTCCATCAAATATTCTATGTACAAATCATGTCATGGCAGACTACAACTGACTGGAAACATTACCCTTATTAAGCACCTGCTCTATAAAGAAGTTGAATGTGTAAGCTGATTTGATTGATCAACATTTGTCAAATAGCTGTTAAATAATAACACTTATGTCAAATAGTCGAACACTTTTTGGAAAAAAATTTCTAGAAAGAATTTCCTACAGCATATTCCATTCTAACATTCTTGCTTGACCTATCTTTCTAAACATTATTGAATTCGTTGGCCAAACCGTTATTCTATCATCTACTGTATCAAAAAAACCAATTTGATTAAGCTATTTAACTTCTATCATCTAGGATTTGGTATAAAAATATTATAAACTAAACTAAATCGGATTTAAGTTTACCTCAAGTGTAATTACCTTATGTTAAATAAATTATCACATTCTTTGGTGATCCAAAAATATTTTATTTGCGTACAAGTGAAAAGACAAATAATAAGTCTGTAACCTATATCATATCCTGTATAATACGTACGGAGTAATGTTTAAATTTATAGTTTCACTTTTTCAAACTTTTGGCAATATCTGGCAGTTAGCCGTGTGTATTTTCTTCAGAGACTGATGGTAAGATCATAAAAGGTTATAATTATGTATATATGAATGTTTTCTGTACCAGCATTCTTTCTTTGGATACCACACATGAACATGGTGATATGGGACCAATATTTTTGCATTAGGTGTCCTTAAGAAGTGTAAGATGAGTTTTTGCAGTAAGAATTTCATGCAAAACATTTCTTCACCAGATTATGTCTAAAACGCTTACCATGTTACCAATTATAACAACTTGTCTTGACGTATTTAATCAATATTCTTTACAAACTAGAGTGCAATATCTTATTTAAATTCTAGCACTTTGCAATTATTTGCTCAAANTTAATCAATATTCTTTACAAACTAGAGTGCAATATCTTATTTAAATTCTAGCACTTTGCAATTATTTGCTCAAATACTAAAACCAAACAAGGAAGATGTTACTTCCTAAGTTTTCATCGCAAGCATCAATCTTCAATAATTAATAAACAGACGCAGTCGCCATTTGTAGGTACATAAGGTTGCAACAAAAGTTATAGGTAGACTAAAACACTCGAATTTCCATGTCAAAACTAATATTTGCTCACTCCGCAAATCGAAGGTCCTCTACATATACGAGAACAGTGGATATTCTGCGTGAAAACAAGCTTGTTGTTGTACATAGTCTACAGATACTCAGTACCTGTCATCTAACTGCTGATTCTACACCGTCTGGCAGAAATAGGTATACATTCGGTTGGTGAATACGATGTGAGTTAGAATGGAATGAGATATGGGGTTGCTGACTTCCTAATTTTTTGTTCATGCTTTTTACAGTTAATACTTTCTAAACCTGTACTTATTACTACGGGACTCTGTATATTNTAATCAATATTCTTTACAAACTAGAGTGCAATATCTTATTTAAATTCTAGCACTTTGCAATTATTTGCTCAAACTTCCTAAGTTTTCATCGCAAGCATCAATCTTCAATAATTAATAAACAGACGCAGTCGCCATTTGTAGGTACATAAGGTTACAACAAAAGTTATAGGTATACTAAAACACTCGAATTTCCATGTCAAAACTAATATTTGCTCACTCCGCAAATCGAAGGTCCTCTACATATACGAGCACAGTGGATATTCTGCGTGAAAACAAGCTTGTTGTTGCACATAGTCTACAGATACTCATAGTACCTGTCATCTAACTGCTGATTCTACACCGTCTGGCAGAAATAGGTATACATTCGGTTGGTGAATACGGTGTGAGTTAGAATGGAATGAGATATGGGGTTGCTGACTTGCTAATTTTTTGTTCATGCTTTTTACAGTTAATACTTTCTAAACCTGTACTTATTACTACGGGACTCTGTATATTNCTAATTTTTTGTTCATGCTTTTTACAGTTAATACTTTCTAAACCTGTACTTATTACTACGGGACTCTGTATATTGAAAGTGCTCATGTGTTTATGATTTTTCTCTTACATTAAGTGTGCGAAAGTGTCGAGCTTAATTAATAGGGTGTACTGGTGAGTTACGTTTGTGATAAATGTGATACTGAGGCTAAAATGCCACTAAAAGGGAAATTATGTTGTTGATTATGATTGAATCTAAAATAGTAATCCATGTTTCCTTAGTGACAATGGAATTTCCAATAACCACATAAAATGGTCTGTAAGATCGAAAGTACCTTCTCTGTAATAGTGACATGTTTGCCTGACTCTTCCCTAAAAAAATAGCTTCCTGAGAAGCATCTGTGAGTATCATACACATGCGAAAACTAATTTGCAAAATCAGAATAGCCGTTACTCCCATAAATAAAATGAAAAAGCTAGTGAATACATTGAAGGCTAAACTGAACCGAAATGCAGTAAAAACTGAAACAATTATCAGCAATTCAATTATAGGGAGGCCAAATTGTAAAATTTTATAGACGGCTTGAAGAAGGAATATTTGTTTCAGTTGTAGATTTCGAAAGAATTTATGAAGTTTTATTTCGTTGGCTTCATAGTTGGTTTGGTTTTGAGACTTCCTAAAAAAAATTGAAACAAATATTTTATATCATGTCACGATTTAATAATGCAATTATTAACCATTTGAGTACGAANTAAAAAAAATTGAAACAAATATTTTATATCATGTCACGATTTAATAATGCAATTATTAACCATTTGAGTACGAATTGATTCAACCATGCCGTAGTGTAGATCATATTTTCATAAACAAAATGACAAGAAACACCAACCAATCGATTACCATAAATATGTTTAACAAAATGCTCATCATGAATGTGACACCTATACTTCCAAAGTTGATAAATCGTAGCATTGGAAAGTTGAAATTTATTCCGATGATTATATCATTGAAGGAAAATACAATTGAAATGACAGCTGCTAATAAATAAGCAGTAATAATTTTTTCCCCAAGTGGTGCATTTGCGCTTGAATGTACTGATTTATGTCCTAATACACAACAGAAGATAAAGAAGTGACAAATGAAATTTATTTTAGAATGAAGACATACCAAAATAGCGTCCAATAAAAGCAAATATATAAGATGTATGTACAAGGTCATCCTTATTTGTAACCAAGATGATATGTGCAATCACTGATGCGCAAAACATGGTGCAGAAAAATATTGATAGAATGATATCCGCGGCGTTTGTATCTATATCCCAACGCATCCAACAGTTAACAGCAAGAAATTTGGCGAAGATAAATTGTCGCAAAATATGAAAAACTGCCAAGTACCTCCATGAAAAATACTGAAAACTTTCTCGTTCGAACATCTCTAAGCGCTCCTCAGTACTATTCCAATAAAACGGTAAGCACTTCATCCAGTTACCAAGTTTATACGTCCAAACTTCAGAGTTACGAAATATTATCTCCATGTTTTGAGAAGATCAAATCTACTACTGTTTCAAGAATTTGAAATTCGGATTATATAGTTTCTGGACAGTAATTAATTACCCAAGTGCTGCTGGAGTGACATAGATTTAACAGACGAAGACAATTCCTTTCGATGCATTCCCAAAAACAGATACTTCCAACTTTTTAACAGTCTAAAAGAGAATAAACATTTTGATACGCCGAGTAGCCTAGAAATTACCAACTTTTTGAAGACAGTCCTTTAAGAACAGCAAAACAAATTTGATTTTTTTTTCAAACATATACACGCTGATCCTCTACCAGTTGAAAAAGAAACAAAAAAAAATCAAAAAAAAAAAATCCGACCATCAAATGAAACTACAAAAACTGTTGAAAAGTCAATGTTATCTACCCATCAGGGGAAGCCTCCGCCCACAAACCAAATCGATCCGAACAATCAAAAAGGAAATATAAGTATTTAAAGAATTAGGGAAAGGCGGATTTTTCTTGTCGAAATTTTATACTCACCTACTTGGAATAAACCGACAAGCGTTGAGTCCGAGAAAGATTTATCAGGAACCTGTTTTTGTGATAAGATTACAACACGACTCACAATTGGGTGACGACACTTTGGATCAGTTGTTCTATTTGCTCTTTTATTTTGAGTAGAGTTCAAGTTGGTTAACCATTCTTGTTTTTTGGCATTATGATTATAAAAATAAATAGGTTTTGTTCAATAATTAATTAATTACTCGAATTCTTGTTTCCTATAAAAAATAAGTTTCAACAAAATTGCTTTTTTTTTCGATAATGAATTCCTCCATTCCAAGAATTATCAAATTTAATTGATATTGGAGCAGTATAATGAATTTTCAATATTCNCGACACTTTGGATCAGTTGTTCTATTTGCTCTTTTATTTTGAGTAGAGTTCAAGTTGGTTAACCATTCTTGTTGTTTGGCATTATGATTATGAAAATAAATAGGTTTTGTTCAATAATTAATTAATTACTTGAATTCTTGTTTCCTATAAAAAATAAGTTTCAACAAAATTGCTTTTTTTTTCAATAATGAATTCCTCCATTCCAAGAATTATCAAATTTAATTGATATTGGAGCAGTATAATGAATTTTCAATATT
>NIPM01000292.1:0-11510 GCA_002738285.1 Holacanthella duospinosa
TTCCTGCTGTAAATAACCTTTGACGACCAAACGAGCTTTGTATCTTTGAATTGAACCATCAGGGTTGTTTTTTTATCTTGTAGACCCATTTATTTTTAAGAACGTCTTGGTTATGAGGACGAAGAACGAGCTTCCACGTACCATTTTGATCATGACTGCGAAGTTCTTCATCCATCGCTTCGATCCAGTGTTGAGATTCAGATGAGTTAACTGCTTGTTTATAAGTTGTGGGCTCTCCTGAAACTGTAGAAGATAAAAGAGTTAATCGGACAGGCGGCTTAAGAGTTCTACGATCTCTTAAATTTCGTGAAGGCTGGTCAACAATTGGATTGTGAATAGGTACAGCTTCCTGAGGATTATCGAAAGAGACAGTTTTTTCAATGTAGAAAACTTCAACTGTAGGTACAAGTGTTGGATAGTTCAACTTCATAAAGTCCACATCTTGTTCAAAAAATACCGCATTGCTTGACTCAATGATAGTGCGGGTAGTTGGATTGTAGAAACGAAAGTTTCTTGAACTGCCAGAGTATCCAACAAAAATTCCCGGTATACCTTTAGGATCCCAGACTCGTCTTTTAACGTCTGGAACATGAAATATGGCTTTGCATCCGAAGATTTTTAGGTGGGCCAAATTTGGTTTGCGTTGAAAGACTTGTTCAAATGGAGTTGATCTGTTATTCTGCTGATTGACAAAACGATTTCGAAGGTACACTGCTGTAGCCACAGCTTCTGCCCAGAGAAATTCGGGAGATTGATATCGCTGCATAAGTGTTCTGGCGGTATCTTTGATCGTGCGTATGTCACGTTCAATTTTACCATTGGCTTGCGGGATGAAGGGCGGTGAGTGTTCGTGTACAATTCCCTTGGATTCCAGAAAACTGTCAAGCTCCTTTTTAATGAACTCCGTGCCATTATCTGTACGAAGAGTTTTGACACGATTTGAAGTGTGATTTTCAATGAAGTGAATAAATTGAATCACTTGAGAAGAGGCTTCGGACTTCTGCTTTAGGAAAGAAACTGATCTGAAATTACTTGCATGATCTTTGATTAACAAAAAATAGGCTGATCCACCAAGAGATAGAAGAGGCATCTTCCCAGCCAAGTCACAACTGAGGAATTCACCGACTAAACGAGATCCTGAAAATTGAGCTGGAGGATGAGGCTGTGAAGACAACTTCCCGAGTGGACAAACCTGACAGGCATCATCGAGTTTAGTAGGGACATTTTGAAGTCCAAGAACTGCATCATGAAGAACGCTATCGGAAACAAACTTGCTACAAACGTGACCGGCTCGTTCATGCCAAAGCTGTGATTGTGTTGCAATACTGGATAGGGCTTGCTGACGAATGGGAATAAGAATCTCAAAATCCATTACATACATATTATCTTGAAGGCTTGCTTGGACATGTTGGAGTCCTTTAGGATCATAATAAATGGTTTCCTTACCACTACGAACGACAGTGTATCCTTTTCGGGCCAAGAGACTTTCCGAGAACAAATTGGCGGAATTGGGAATGTGGAGTACATCGAGTAATTCGCAGACCACCCAGTCATTCGCCATCTTAGCTTTTATTTTAATCGTACCTGAACCAACTGCTTGAGCAGCGCTTCCATCAGTAAGGTAGACTGGAGTAGGAGATGCAAAAGCGGTGAAGCTGAAAAACCAAGAACGATTTCCACAAATGTGCTGGGTAGCACCAGAGTCACTAAAAAAGACTTTTCGAAACTGTGGAAAGGTATCACTCATGAAAGCGGTGTTAGAAGATTTTCGTCCATCTCGTCTTTGAAAAAATTGACCTTGCTGCTGCTGCTGTTGATACTGTTGTTGATTCTGGTGAGATTGTTGCTGATGCTGCTGTGGATTGTGCTGATTTCGATTACTATTTGTGTTAAAATGAGGATTCTGATTAGTAGTGTTAAAATTTTGACGATTGGACCTGCATTCTTTTGCCCAATGACCTCTGCGTCCGCAATTATTGCAATTTGAGCTTCTCTTTTGTTCCGCAATGCTAGGATTTGGGTTTTGCTGTTGAGAACGATTTTGTTGAGGTCGGTTATGCTGAGGACGGAATTTACGAGAGAAACGATCATTTGGAACGGCTTTGAAAGCTTTTGCTGAATTCGAAGTGCTTTCAACCTGAGCTTGTTTCTTCTGCAAATCAAGAGTTTTAAATTGAGAAAGTAAGTTTACCATGGTTTTTGAAGCTGTTTCGGAACAATTCCATGCTGTTTTAAACATTGAATAGTCATCAGGAAGAGAAGAAACTAGTTTGGTGACAATGGCTGCTTCATCAATTACGACACCCATGAGAGTTAAGCTTCGTTTCAATTGTTCCATTTCAGAATAAGCTTCAAGAAGAGGACGGCCAGGAGTTATTTTGTAGTTGAGAAAGGCGCTTAAAGTATACTGTTTGTTAAGTGCTGAAGAATCAGAATGTACAGATTTAAGCTTGTCATAAATTTCTTTTGCAGATTCACAACCATAGATATGATTGATGTTGGACTCATCGAGCGTAGGGACGATGATAGCTTGAGCTGAAATATCCTTATCTGACCATGCTGCTAAATCGGCTGCAACGGTTGGCTTGGGTTTATCACCAGAGACAACTTCCCATAATTTACTAGCTTTCAGAACCAAACTTACTTGAAGATTCCAGACAGGGAAATTCGAATCAGACAATTGAACAAGGTGATTAGTTTTGAGCATATTGGCGGCTGAAACAGACATTCCAGTAATATACTTCAAGATTCCAAGGCTGCAACTGAGTTTCTTTAGAGAACGGCGTCTTCTGACTTAAATATCCAATGGAACTTGTTCACTTTTCAAGATTAACTTGAACTATGGCACTTTTGAACTTTGAGAACTTTTAGTACCTGTCTTAAACGAANCTTACTTAAATACTTGCCAAAAAGCGACGAAATACTGATAAAAAAGTATAAAATAAGTAACAATACTTTGTTACTTTTGGTAAGTATTTACAATTTTTTAAATTAATTCACTTAATTGAAGCCTAAAAACCCGGTTGTATGCTAATTTNGGCTAAGAGTCCATCAACCGGACTCTTCTTAAAATTATAAATGCTAAATTAATGATTGACATTTTTCACAGTTTTAAATTATATTTTCTGACTCCACACATCCCCTTTGGCAATGGGGTGTGTTAAAATTTCAAGTGTCTGGAAAATGTCGAACCAGAATTAATTTTCAGTCCCAGATTTCAAGGACAATTCCTCACTGGCAATTATCGTTGCAACCTTTGCAGTCTATCACATGACTCAATTTTGCCGGAGGATAGAGTCATCGACTCATTGAGTCCATAATATGACTGTATTTTTGGTCTACTAAAGCATTTAAAAAAATAGCAAAAACAAAGAGAATTAGAAATAGTCCCCATATCTGAAATGGGTTCGCGGGCGATGCCTTGTGACTCAAGTGGAGCTTTAGATGAACGAAATATGACAGATCTTCCGACATTAGCTTACCAGGGACAATATTTGTGAAGCTTTTGAAGAAATTGATATTGACTAATGCCAAAAGGTTTGTCGTTCCGTTGGACGCCGCCATGCATAGATGTTAACGGCACACTAGTGTCAGTCAAATAAAGAAAATTGATGAGTCAACATTAGACAATTATTATTATTATTATTATTGCCAAATTTTTAATTATTGAATGTAGTTTGTTAGATGTTCCGTCATAATTAATTGCTTTATTGGCAACACCTACTACCCTGAGTTACGAAAGCTAACATTATTTGGAAATTATTATTATTAAATTATAAATTTTACTTCTAGTGACAAACTGTTACAATAATTTCAAAAAATAGTGTATGCCAACTTACACAACATGTGTGTGTCTGCTGCCTATGCCATTTTTGGTGAAAGCAGAGAAAATCAGTATCCTTTTTTTGTAAACATGCTGTATATACAAAAGGAAATAAAGAAAAGATAAGTAAATCCATAAATTATTTTAGAATAATTTAGAATACTAAAAAAATAACTACATGAAAAAACTAACTATATTAGAAAAAAAATTAATTACACAGTATAAACTGCAACTATCGAAATATTCGAGTTATTATTTAACATGTAAATTCCCATAGCAAAGCAAATTATTTGTAATTAGATTACATGTAATCGCAAATTTTGTAATCTAATTACAAAATTTTAATGCATAATTGTAATTTGTAATTGATAAATTCAGACAAGTAATTTGTAATTCACAATTTGTAAAATTTTGAACAAAAATAATGTAATTACAAAATACTTTTTTGAAACAAAATTCGTGTTTGTGGCAGCGGCAGAAATCTATTCCTAAAATCGGTGGAATTAGACGTTTTTTCTATTTTAAACAAAAAGATATCTGATCGCGACTAAATTGCTTTGAGAATGGTGGGAAAAGCAAACATTGTTTAGTATTTGCCTGAGGTTTAACAAAAAAAAAGAAAGTTCAAGGAGTTTTGGAAAATTTATTAGGGATGAAAATAAGCTTATAACTATAGATCACTCATGAGCAGAGGGCGGATATATACTTTCTAAAAAACAACGTTTTACTTACTTAAATACTTGCCAAAAAGCGACGAAATACTGATAAAAAAGTATAAAATAAGTAACAATACTTTGTTATTTTTGGTAAGTATTTACAATTTTTTAAATTAATTCACTTAATTGAAGCCTAAAAACCCGGTTGTATGCTAATTTGGATCATAAAAATCGAACTGTTTGATTTATTGTTTAAGTAATGTTTAATTTAAACACTATCGCGGCTCCAATACATAAGTCAGATGATTTTTATATAGTTTAAAGAAAATTTTCATTAAATTTTTTCTAAAAAAAAAAGTTGGTTTCTCCAGAAAGTATACCATTATTTGGCGCTCGTTTTAACCGACATAAAAGCATGTCTTTATTATAACTGGGACCACGAAAAAGCGTTTGTTGCAACTGAAGGTTCGGCTTAAATCTATGGGTCCCAACTGCACACTTCAGTCCAATTTATTTCGGTCCCTCGGAATTCGCCTTGCCGAAAATTTAATGGACGCATAATTTAATTTTAAATATACTTCTTTGAACAAAACTGTGAACTTTTACGTTCTGCAGTTTATCATTTTGACTCATCGGCAAATTTAGAGCGAATATGAGGGAAATTATCCTCGAAAAACGATTAATACATCAAATTACTTGACAAAGTACTTTTTAATTACTTAATATTCAAAATTACTTTCGAAAGTACTTCCTAATGCTTAAAAACCAAAAATACTTAAAATACTTTTTTATAAGGGCATTCCATTCATCCTCAAATTACATGAATCGGAAAGATACGAAGTTACAGAGGTGTAGGTGCAATACCCAAAAAGAAGTAGATAAGTAAGTATCCGCCCTCTGCTCATGACTAATATCAGAGGAAACTTTAATTACTTTAATAATTGTTTAATTACTTAAACACTTATATCACACAGCTATCCTATTACTTAACTCGATAGTACTTGTGACTTAATTCGTAAAGCGGTAGAACTTATATTTTTTTAGTACTAAGCATTTAGCATTTAATTTTCCTGAAATATTGTGGCGTGAAGGAAAATCCTGCAATTATTCAGGCATCCGGGTATTCTGATTCCTGGGGGATTTAGTACTTGTTAAGTGGGTGGGGTTTCTATGAACCTATTCTTTTGTTCATAGACTCGGGGATAGACTCATACAAATCCTTGGAAGGAAAAGGAAATGAAAAAGGAAATGTGGTTTTCCCCTTATCGTAAACCAAACCAATATTTTTTCCGTGTCTCGTGAGAGGAGGGTGGTAGTCGACTTTTGGATTCGGTTGAGAATAGAGCTGTGCTTAGTGTTGTTAATTCTAAATTAGCCTCTGTAAGTCCTTTCTGTTATCATAAAGTTTCTAAATAAATAGTAACAAAGAAAACTTATTTCGGAATTGGATTGTGCACGACCTAGTATCGTCTTTATTGAATACCTTTGTGTTGTCAAGTGATCAGACCCAGAGAAGAGAGAGAGTAGAACCCAAGTGTGTGAAGTGTGTTGTCGAGAGTGCCCTTCCATCAGAAGACCGCAGACTCGGCAGAGCTTCATTTCTGCTTAGGGTCAGGAATGTCTCGCGTGGCAGAATTCTACCTTAGGCGAGTGAAAACCGTTCTTCGGACACTCTCTGACAACCATTTCAACCCATAGAATCTCAGTCTCCGATACCTCTGGAGTCGCCGGGTTGGACGGGGCGTCGCGTAATTAAGAAAGGATTCCCCGTTCACTCAGGCGGGGTCGAAGACATCGGGACCGAGTAGATCATCATACCCCCACGAAATTCTCCCGGAACGGGAGAGTACACTCCGAACTAGAATCGGGAAGATGTGGATTTCGGTCTACCGGTAAGTTTCCCAGAGTTGGTGTTGTTGACCCATAGCCTAAGAAGTTCTCCCGTAGAGTCCGGAGAGCCTGGAGAAAAAATGGCTCACTAACGTAATAAGGGCATCAAGGAGTACGGAAAGAATCTGGTTTACCGACGGGACAAGTAGCACGTAGAGTCCGGAGAGAACCAGATTCAATTAGGCATTCAACTTCCCAAGAGACGGGAAAGAAATTCTCCCGGCGGGGAAAACGGATTCGAGTATTCCTTTCAGGCAAATTAGATTACCCCAATCCCTTTCCCGACTAGTCCAAGTGTTCTTGAGTAACAGGCGGTTTCCCATTGTTGTCCAGTAACAGTCTTCAGTATCGTCCGTCCTCGGGTTCAGTCAGGGTAGTTGGTTTCCCAGAAGGTAGAAACATAGAGAACCCTGTTGTTGGAGATCTGCTGTGTTAGGGATACGCTGGGTTGAAAACCCGCAGAGTAAGAGACCCCCTGTATTAGAGATCCGCGGTATCAGAGACCCGCAGTACCATAGATCCGTGGAGCAAAAGACCCGCATAGTTAGGATCCGTGGTATAGTAGTACCAATAGGTACCCGGGTTCGACCCCGGAGTTAGATATCCGTGGTGTCTATGTATCCACCGAGATACAGACCCTACCACATAAGATAGAGCTCCGCGAGGAATCAACCCAACACCAGAGAGAGTACCGGTATCCGTGTACTGGAGTCATAGTACCGGTACCACAGTACCAGATCTAGAGTACCGGTATTACAGTACTAGACTCGAAGTAATACCCTTACTCCACTACACCTCATACCCAGACTCATACAACAGAATAAGCCATACTCCATCCCAAATAGCACCCATTCTTGGGTATAAGACAAATTATTACCTTTATTGTCATTGGAATTTAGTGACCCGTCATTCCCATATCCCCACATCGAACTAAAGAACATTAAAGAAAACAGTGAAAAACTGCGCCACAATATCCATACGACAAATTATCCATACGACATACAATATATCCATACGACATACAACAAATCCAACAACAATATCTATAAAAATTATAAACCACGCCTACTTTTATGAAAATTGGACCGATCAAAAGTCGACTTTTCAAAAACAAGATTTTAATACTGCTGAAATTAAGGTTTATCAGAATTAATATTTGCGTATATCGTAGATTTCAACCCAAAGTAAAAATATGTTATCCTTACTCAATTACACGTACAAATGATTAATGTTGTTCCAATAATTCCATTTCGTTGTATGTAAAGTTTTGTTGAATTCGAAACGAATTTTCGAAAAATTCTTCCTATTACTCTCTGATATTTTCCGTAGCTCATGAGTAAGCCCCGGATTTTTACATATTTACATATTTTTCTTGCTTAATCTGATTCATCTCAAAGTTTGGATCTTTCCGAGTTTGACCTTTCTGAGTTAAAATCTAGAGTTTGATACTACATATTTTTACATATTTTCTGCCTTTGGCACATACTAGCATATTTTTGATTCATTGCACATATTCCACATAAATATTCCTATCATAGCAAATAATTTTCATGCTTTTGACGATGCCAAAACATAATTAAAAAATTTTAGCAACGAACCAACATGACAACTACAAGAACAACTCAGAAACAGATTGCATCTTCCTTAATCGGTCCTCTTTAAATGTGGATGGGTTGAAATTGAGAATACGATATTCTTGATTTAATCGAGTAGTCTGCAAAGTTTATTAAACTATTATTATTTTATATGACCAGTTAAACAATATTTTTGGCATATGGTCCTTACCAGGAAACGTCCGTCTATAAGTCTCTTTTGAAAACCGATTTCGCCACAAACTCCCCCTACTTAATATCGGTTCATCGTCCCGATGAACTTTTCCGAAAGTCGATGGATCCTTACGGCAAATCGGTTCTCCTTCCCGTGTCTCGTCGAGAAAGTCAGCTCTAAGCAAAGCCTTACACAAATTATTACAACTATGTTCAGACATGCGGAAATCAATACGCCAGGTCTAGTTTGCGAGGTCTGGGGTTTTAAAAGTCAGACCTCGTTTGCGAGGTCTGGTCTGGAAATCAGACCTCGTTTGCGAGGTCTGGTCTGGATCATTTAGAAGCTAGGTTGGGTGACTAGGTTTGATGGAGCTCGCATATTTTGGTAGTTGGGTTTGGGTTGGTACGGATAGCTCGAATTTTTTGGAAGTTGGGTATGGTATGGTTGGGTTATGAAATTGCCCATCACTGATGTTCATTCATATCCACAGTTGCAACACTGACCCATCGATCTCGATCTCGATCTTTTGATGGCGAGATCGATGGGGGACGATATCGATCTCGATCGCTTGGTAGAACGATCGACTGACATCGATCTCGATCTCGATGTTTAGTTGGAATGATGGACCGAGAGCCGATCTCGATCCCGATCTTTCGACCAAAGCTAAGGTAGCTTTCGATCTCGATCTCGATTTTCCTACCAACGATAAAAAAGATGCCGATCTTGATCTCGATCTTCTGTTCAACAAAGAAAGTAGATCTCGATCCAATGGAATAGTTGAAACTGTGTTCATATCAAATCAACGGAATCATCTGTCAACACACTCTTCAATCAACAATCGTTCAATTAAGATGGGTAAGTAAAACAACTAAATTCTAAAAACTATACTTACAATTAATGACTACGACTAAAATTGTTAAGTAGGACGAACCTAATAACTAGAGAACTAAACTATTGACTAGACTCAAAGTAGTGGACTAGATTGTCATGGATGACTAGAACTTACTGACTAGATTGAGCTCACTTTCGAATATTTGTTTAGAATGCGAAACAATTAAATCATGCTTCCAATGCCTGGTTGATGGCTGCACATGGACCATCAACTAGATATGTTTAAACCGTGACGACATCGAACGGACAGTGGACTCTCTTGTACCAGGCCAGACAAGATTTTGCCCTAGTGAAAGGTAAATCCTTAGAGTAATGAATTTAGCTTATTTCAATATTTGACTTGACCAACTTGACTTTTATAATGAAAAATTTTAACCAAAATCAAATGGGAAAGTTTTTTCAATTATGACTGGTTACAATTGTGTTTTAAAATAAGCTTTTGATAGAAAATACTTGACGGATGTGATGGTAAGGACCCTCGCCAAATACAACGACGAACGTCCTCAACCTGAATTTGGTGTGGGGATTTTGTGGGCTGTATTGGGGCCAATTATTGGTAAGTTTTTAAAAGCTTTGAAAGTCAATCGGCCAAAATTTCTCAAAATGCGCTTGTATGGTACGTTATAAAATTAAAATTATCAGCAGCAAGTATTGCAATTTGAATGGTAAAGACAACGTTGAACTATGCAATTTCACAAATTAAAAAAAAATTTGGGAATAGGTTCTGGTTGTCTCTTAATTTTTGGAGCGATTTTTGCGCGCCGCAAAAAGGTTTTGTGGGATCTGATGGATGCTGTTCTCCGCGTGTGTCGTAAGCATAATGGTGAGATAAGTTTCAAACAATGAAGTTGGATTGTAGAGAACCCGGACGAGTTAGATATTTTTTGTAACATCAGTGAATGTTATATGCTTGAAAAGTTTTCACCGTACTAAGCGGAGTAAATATTAAAACTAGATTAAATTAATGAGTATGCAATTTATCAAATAAATAAGGACCGTAATTATAATCAAAACTCGGTATTCAGCAAAATGTTTTATAATTGTGTAATAAGTGCCTTCGCTTGTTAGTCTTAAAATATTTAGGTTTAGTAACCCGATTGTTTAGCCAATTAAATATACAGTGAATTTTTTTCAAACCTCCCATATATCAATATCAATTTTTTGCTTATCTTTTTGTTGTTTCAATGGAAACTTCATTTTGGAAATGGGAAGTTTTCAAATAATTCACAATTGTTTTTTGTCAATTTCAATAAACTATTGCCGAATTTCACTGTAGTTCCTCCAGATTTGTTTATTTTAGAAAAAAACAAATTTCTAAAATAGGAGGTTTGGAAAAAATTCACTGTACACTTCCNTTCCTCCAGATTTGTTTATTTTAGAAAAAAAAAACAAATTTCTAAAATAGGAGGTTTGGAAAAAAATCGCTAACAAACACAAACATATTTCTTTGAATTTTTACCGCTATGCCAATATCGAATTACCGGGAGCGGAATTACANATATTAAAACTAGATTAAATTAATGAGTATGCAATTTATCAAATAAATAAGGACCGTAATTATAATCAAAACTTGGTATTCAGCAAAATGTTTTATAATTGTGTAATAAGCGCCTTCGTTTGTTAGTCTTAAAATATTTAGGTTTAGTAACCCGTTTGTTTAGCCAATTGAATATACAGTGAATTTTTTTCAAACCTCGCATAAACAAAAAGTCAACGCCATGGCAATTTTGTTAAAATACTTTCCGACAGTGTTGATCGGTCATAACTTATAACTCTACTTTTTGCTTTCAGCTCACCAATTTCATCAATTTTTTGCTTATCTTTTTGTTGTTTCAATGGAAATTTCATTTTGGAAATGGGAAGTTTTCAAATAATTCACAATTTTTTTTTGTCAATTTCAATAAACTATTGCCGAATTTCACTGTAGTTCCTCCAGATTTGTTTATTTTAGAAAAAAACAAATTTCTAAAATAGGAGGTTTGGAAAAAATTCACTGTACACTTCCTCACATTAATACTCGATTCGCAATATGATTTTATTTATGGTATATCCCTCCATGGTCGAGCAGTGGCTAAAGCGAGTAAGTACTTCCTTTGACGAAAGTTGTTAAAAGATTTATCTCATGAATGAGAAAACTCTCAAATTTCGTTGTAGCTAATATCTTGACAATCCAATGTTAACATTAGAAGTAAAGGATGACACTAANATTTCGTTGTAGCTAATATCTTGACAATCCAATGTTAACATTAGAAGTAAAGGATGACACTAAATTTCATTTCATTAACCCCGGATGTTCAGTATAATCGGCTTTACTTTTTATACAAATTTTTTGAAAATAGGTTTAATAAAATGATTTACTAATTATAAGTGTAGAAATTCTAATTAGCTTTTTATATTTTTAGAAGACGAAAAGGCCATTCCAGAGTCGAAGTCGGCTGCACTCAACACTTCCACCTCGGCATAATAGCCGTATTTTTTCTATT
>NIPM01000292.1:11774-103865 GCA_002738285.1 Holacanthella duospinosa
CCAAAAAGTTCTGCGAAGCCAGCGATGTAATTTCATCAGCTCTTTTCACAGCTTTAGATATTCTTTCCTTCTTTGCCACTTTCAAAAATTCAATAATTTTCAAATGTGACGGAGTTTTTGAATGTAGTCGAATGTAATTGCTGTTTCCTTTATATGTGGGTTTTAAAGTACCCTTAGTAGGGTTCGCTACGTCAGGCCGATATTTATTGTCCAGCCCTAATTTGTCAAAATGTTCACTACATATACGACAAGTATATGTAGATTCTTTTAGATTTTCGGAGTTAGGTAAATATTTAAACCAACGCTTAATTTCTTTGCTTTTCCAGATAGATTCTGGTAAAAGTCCAGCCTGGTTTTGCTGAATTATTGTTTTCCAATTGTTATCAAAATACGATTCACTTTCCCAGAAATCTTCGATTGTTGGTAAAACCGCCGTTTCTGCTTTATCTTGTGCCACTCCCGTTTCATACTCCAAATACAAATCATTATTTGTGTCTATAATACCTGAACACTGATTTCTGCGACTCGTAGATGGAGTAATTCCCTTTTGTACTATTTCATTCCTAGATGTCTCTGTTATAGTTTGCATATACATTGGATCATTTATGCTTGGGCAGAATGCCTGAACCTCTTCCTCATCTTCTGCTGGTAAAATAGTTGGTATGTTAGTCATCATTGCAGGAAGTATATCATTTAATATAAAGTCTGTCTTGTCGCAATCATTATCTGCAGACGGTGTAAGATCCCCTAGCTTCCAAACATAAGGCAAGAAGGAAGCAGACTCAACAGTACATCTATTTAGACTTTTGTCTGAGTTACCATCATATTCCTTTTGTATATATTTTCTTCCCTTAAACTCTGGTACAAGGGCTTCAAAGAATAAACATGTATCTGCCGTAGCTTGCTTACTATAAACGATCATATCAAGGATTGTGAGTTTGATCGTATCAAGTATTTCTTTTTCCATTGAAATAGTTTTTTGTCTGGTTGATAAAGCAATTCTTGTTAAAGCAGTATGCCCTATTGGTTCATACAAAAGAGCCAACGCATATGGATATCGAATACCTGCATTGAAGGCATCCGCCAAACTTGGAGTGTTTGATCTCAATTGCAATGTACTCATAAAATTGCTGTTACTAAACCTCATATTCGGCAAAGGTAGAACATCATCTCCTCCAATAACAAAGAACCCATTTTCGTCTAGATGCAATCCATTCAAGTTCGCTACTGCTTCAATCTGTGCTGCTTTCTTAATGCTGTCATAACCTTTAATAAGAACTAATTTGGTCCTATCAAGAGACAGTTTCGTTGGAGATGATTCACCAAAACAAATGCCCTACAAAGTTCAAACAAAATTGAGAATATTTGCTATAATTTTTTATATATAATTAGATTGTATATATTATTGATATATATAACATTCATATTAAATTTCCTGCAAATTACTCAAACAACAAAGTTCATTCTCCCGGGTAGAAATTCACGTGGGGAATTCGGTTGGAAGTAAAGATATAGGTTTTGTTTTCAAGTGTTTTTTTGTTGAATTCTAAGCTTTTAAACAAAAATAAGGAAATTCAGTGTTTCAAATAAACAAATTCAATAATAGAAATAGAAGCAAGAAATATACACCGTGAGTTTTAACGACTCAGCAGGGTAACCTACACTATCCTATAATCCTAACCCAACTATATACCAAACTTCTCTTTATTCTGCAAAGTCAGTCGAGTGACCACTGAGCACTGTCCTCAATGAAAATATCCCCAATGAATCCTTAAAATTATTCTAATCAAAGTGTATGTTTTCAAATGCTATGTGCCTTAGTTATCGGGAAGTTTCCACCCAAATAAACATGATATAATTAAGTAAGCGTAACTAATATAATCATATTTTAATAAATTTTTAGAACTTACCCTTAGCTCGACGAAATCCAATTTTGTTAATTTTAGTGGGTTCTCCGCACTTACTTCATTAATAACAACTTTACAGTTGTCTCCAAATATTTTTGTAAATTTGATGGCGAAAATAGCCAGGATCAAAAGTAACTTCATGATCGTCTGATATTCAGCTCGATTCAAATTAAACATCATTCTTCTCTTAGTATCTCCCCTTATATATCTAACCAAATGTAAGAAGTAGGAAATTGACACAAACTTTCATGAGTATTGGAGGTTGTTTTTGAAACCAATTTCGTTAAGCCTATACTTGGGTTGGCTGCAACACGTTTGACTACATAAATACGTATTCTCATGACCATGGCCAACAAATCAGGAAATGAGAATGCAAAAGTTTTATCTACATTAGAATTTCCGCATTTATATATATACTAGTACTGCAATTAAATTTCATACTAGATATAATGAGATTTTGGCGTGCGAGGTCTGAGCATATTTTCATTCCGCACGTATGACTATGTTTAACCTAAATAAATAACCTAAATAAAGTAATACGAAAGATTATGCCAATAAATAATGTACTTAATTACTAAGTTTTGTAAATAAAAATAACAAGAGTAATAAATGAATTACTTACTTAACTAATGTATAAATTTATCTCAACCCAAGGTTTTATTTCTACAGTTCGGATTGGGAACTCATGCTTCAGTGGCCTACTCCACACTTCGGCCGCCCAATTCGGATAAAGCAAAATAGTAACCCGATTCTAACTCTATGGCTACAATTAGCATTGACGAGCCGAAGTATGGGGAGTCTAAAATTCCCCTTCCCGTTGGGAACACCTGTCCGTCTAGGAATAACCGCGCTGGTTCGACCTGAATGTCTCCCAACCCGAATACCTGAGGTAGTATGTATTGTATGGACAACCCGTAACTGACGCTATTGGCCCTATACAACTAAACTATAAATAAAATAATGGATATCGTAATTAAAAAATGAAGCGAGGAAGTTATGATACAATAGGTCCATAGCGCTCTATAGTCTTCTTCTCTCTGTGACGTGACCAGTTTGGTGTCTTCATCCCAGATAAATCTACTTTTCTTCTTTCTGGGTAATAAAGGGGCTACTGAAAATGCTGACGATGGTGCCATTTCCTCCCTTAAGTTTACCAACAGACAATCTTGCAGCTGGTCATCATCACAAGTTTCTCTTATATCCTCCTTTTTCCAATGGAACGGGAACAATCTTTCCCTCAACGCTGTATAACCCCCGTGTGTGTCTGAACGTATCCAACTCTGATCCCTGTTGTTCCTAAAGCTACATTGTTTTCCGACGGTAATTCGGATGGCTCACACTAAGGGTGTTTGTACGTGATGATTTTCTTTCTCACACTGTATCAGAACCATCTCATCCATACTAGTCAATGTCACTGAGTCATTGTCCCATTTCCGAATTGTCAACCCTGTGTGCTCTTGGCACTCCAACTCACAATGTTTTCGGATTCTCCCTGGATCATTAGCTAGGGACCCAAGGAGGCATTCCAAGTTATCTGTATTCCCTAGTGGACGACCGACCTGGAAAAGTTTTTCTTTCGCTGCTTCGTTCAACATGTCGAGCATGTATAGACTGTTGTTGACTTTTCCCACCGTTATTTCCTTCCAAGATGATTCACACGAAGTATTGTAGAGTCGGAATTTTTCTTTAGTGAAAGACCAAGCAAAGTATGACGTGGCCGTTTCCCTCAAGAACAGGTAAACCGTCCAAACTAATTGCCCCACTTCACTGAATTCGCAATAAGTGTATCTGTACTTGGAGTACCATTCTGGGCTCATTGTTTCCGATACGATCTCTTCTCCACGACTTCTGAGTTGGTCATTCTTTTCAACCCAGTTTCGAATAACGTAGTCGAGGGCTTCTTGGTTCGTATTAACTGGTAGTTTGTCAGCCAGGCACTCCATCCTCATTGACAAATAAGATGTAACATTCAGTGATGGCAACTTCACAATCTGGACCCATAGCGGATGTTCACTATGGAAGCTTCTCCTCCGAATTCTTCCCACACGGTCGTACTGGATCCCCGGCACTCCAAGCGGTGGTTGTACCACATAGTTCAAAACCGTTGTTTTGGAATGCATTAATGCCCCCGAAAACTGTTCCGGCATCAGTAGACCCACAAACCTTGTTTCTCCCAGAAAAAATTCAGTCAATCCACACACGAGAATCACACACACATAAAGTTCCATGGTCATTCTCCTTTATTTGTTTCTCTCGGCAATCCTGGGAGAACGACGAATTTGGACTGGTCCGTCTTTCTCACTTTCTCTCTTCTTTTGTGATTTCTTCTGTACTTCCTCAACGGACGTCTCTGGTTCCGTTGGCATCTGCGGTTTGTCCTTTTCCCTGTTGTTGCTTTGTTGAGCAATGTTGAGGTAAGGATCTTCCTGCCTCGCGTCTTGTTCCTCTATTTCCTCGGTTGGATCAGTCACTATTTCTTGAGTATAATAGGGAATCATTCTACTAACATGACAAAGCTCTACAGGTTTATTTTTTTCTCTTCTTGTATGAGTCAATTCATACACTAATTCTGACAATTTTTTTGTAATTAAGTATGGACCTCGAACCTTGGGTTGGAACTTATCCGGAATACCTTTTTTTCGTATTGGCGCCCGACAAATAACCAATTCTCCGACCTCATATCCTCCACTTGACCTGGTCCTATCGTACGCGCGTTTGTTCCTTTCTTGTCTTTTTTCTAGATTCGAACGAACCCAATCCCATGCCTCTCTCATTCGCTCTCTATGATGTTCTAGAGGGAGTGATGGAAATGCCTTAGTAAAGGACAAGTGCATCGGGAGTACTTGTTCTTTCCCGAACATTAATAAGAAGGGCGCTACTCTTAAGGTGTCGTGAAACGACGTATTATGTGCAAACACCAGATGTGGTAAGTACTGATCCCAGGCCACAACCCCTGTCTCACTTATAAACGTGGCTAATATTTTTGCTATGGTGGAGTTAAACCTTTCCCTCAACCCGTTAGTCTGAGCGTAAAAGGCGGTGTAAAATCTTCTTTTAAACCCCATCATTTTCCCCATTTGTTCTAGTAATTTTGACCTAAAACAAGTCCAGTTGTCTGTCAAGAGAACCCTTAACGACCCATAAATGCAAATCACATCCTGTACCAAAAATCGCGCCACTTCCCCCGCTGTTGAGTCTTTGATCGCCGCGCATACCACATACCTGGACATGTAATCCGTTAGAACCGCTATCACTCTATTTCCTTGTTCTCATTCTGGGAACGGTCCCAGGAAATCCATAGAAACCATACTAAAGACCTCTGTATTTTGAAACATGTCGAAGGGATTGATAGGTTGTAAGAAACTTTTCTTTTCTTGGGTGGTAGTTTGTGAAAAACACACCCTTGGCACCTTCTCACAAATTCTCGAATCTCTTTTTCCATGTTTGGCCAAAAGAATCTGGCCACTAATTTACTCGATAATTTTTTATGCCTACATGCCCAGCGCACGGTAACGAATGGTACGATTCAATTACTACTCCCCTCATGATTGTTGGTATAACAACCCTACTCCCTAAATTTCTTTCAGGTCTTCTAAAGAGCACATGATCAAAGACTTCGAATTTGTCTTCTACTGCTAAGTTCCTAAAAACGTCTACGGAATAGTCATCCTTTAGTTGGAACCACCCCCAGTCTATTAGATTGGATCCCCAGTCCTGGCATTCGCACTCATCTTCCTTTAAATACTTCCTTTCGAGGCGGAATACACACAGTAGATTCCACCCTGACTGTCTTCATTGGTTCCCGCACTTTTTCTTCGGTCTCTTCATAGTAGAGTGGTAACTCCGCAGTCCTCTCGATTTCTGAATCTAAGACTTCCGCGGGTACGGATAAATAGCAACTCTTTTGTTTTCTCCGAAGGTTCTCGCAGTTGAATTCTACTGGAGATGAATCTCCAAATTGCAGTGTTCTTTTGGCAAAGCAGACGCTAAGGCCTTTTTGAGCGTTGACATTGTTTCCCAAGATAATGGTTTGCCTAGCCATGTCGGGTGACACCAACGCCTGGACATCCATCTCCTGACCATTGAACTCCAGAGCTACCAAAACCTGTCCCAAAATCCGGAGCGGTGTTGATTCACCGCTACAACTCTAATCTTTCTTGTCAACTGCTCTAACTTGTCCATTTCTATTTCGTCCGGATGGATCAAACTAATTCTTGATCCGGTGTCCACGATGACATCGATTGATCTCCCATTGATCTTTGCTTTACACACCACTGCCCCATCAACTCCCGTTGTGGTGTATACTTCGACTAATTCTTCCTGTTCTGCTTCCATTTCTATCTTCAGAACCTCCGGTATCTCATCATCATCATTGTTTTTTGCAATTTCCTTTTTCCAATCCATTTCTAGTATTTCCGCGGGATCTTCAAAGTGGATGACAACTCCATTTCTCGGACCAACGACTACCATCCCAGGTGGCATGTCTTCTGAGACGTGAACATCCAATTCCCACGTTTCTTTTCCCACATGTTCTAACATGATCCGAGTCTTTCCTTCGATGTATAACAACCGTCCATACACCAAAACGGGAACCTGTGATCGGTCCCGAACAAATCCCTTCCGCTGAACATACTTGGGATGAATGATGGTAAGATTTGATTCTTCTTCGATAAACCCAATTAATCTCTCGCCTTCTTCTGTTTCCATCTCCCCGACCACCACGTAGTTCCTTTCTTTTCACTGAGTATGGGGAAGGAGTTGATTGAATTGATTGGTGGTTGGTCGGTCCTAGCAGTTGGTCCCACCGAACTTACTGCTGGTTCCCTTTTCCCGACTGAGAGGCACCGGAAATCTGATTCGGATCTGGCTGACGACAGTCTCTAATGAAATGCCCCGTTTTCTTGCAACGGTAGCAAGCTTTGGGATTCCTTCCTTGCTAAAAGGTCTTCCGCTGGAGTTGTATCTTTGAATCCAGGGCTTTCAATTTCTCTTCAAGAACCTGCACTGCCTGTGCCAAATAGGACTCTTCCTGTATTTCAGTAACGTAAACCCCAACTTCAGGATCTCTCTTCTTCTTGGATCTGCATTCAGCCAGCTCTTCTTTCCTCTGTCTTTCATACTCACTAAAGAAAAACCGTAGGTCTTTCAGAGTGCGACACCGCTTGTCTCGGATATAGCGGTTGGGTCCTGGTTGTAAACCACATCTTATGAGCTTAATTTTCTCCATCTCGTCTAGGTCTCGGTTAGAGGCACCTAGACGGCCATACATATCGAAATAATAGGTCATGGCGGATTCATTCGCCCGCTGATGTCTACCGTAGATGGACCTCCCTGTCCCTCCGTGGAAGGCTATTTCAAACTCCTTCATCACTTGGGCCCACGACATCAAGTCCCAAGAATCCTTCTGTCTTCTTTATGCATCTAGAACCAGGTTTTTCTTACAACTCCCTCTGATCCCCTTGTACCACTGTATAGCTTCTTTTTCTAGGTAATGGGAGAGAACTTCTTTCTTGGCTCTTTCATTCCACCCACTGGTGAACAGCTCAAATCGGTCGATAAACTCTCCCACGTCTTCATCTTCCGTACCTAGATATGGCGCTAGCATACGTTGCTGGATATAACGGACAGTGGAAATCTCCCCCATGTTTTGAGGTGGGGCTGTCGTCCCGTCTATCCCTTGATCATCAGTAGCAAGGATCTGTGGCCTAAGATGAGTTTGTGTTCTCACTGCTCTTGCTTCTGGATTGCGTAACACTATCTCATTTGATGGCGCAGCATACGGAGTTTGAGCGTTTCCGTCAGCACGTGGATGTATGGCTGATCTTCCCACTGCTCCGTCTGACCATGCCCGTCCTTCGACCATCACTGGAAGTCCCTCTTGTCCTGGTCCGTGCGCCTGGCCTCCTACCGAACTCATTCTCGGTGGTCTGTAACTTGCTTCGCCAGCCGTCATCTGATTCCATTGATAACCTCCTGGTGGTGGTTCAACTTCCTCTTCTTCCTCATTGAGCCGCCCGTTAAACATGGTGACTCCTCTTCTCAACTCATCTAATTGGGCCTGTAGCCGCTGGAACTCTATCTCGGACACGGTTAAACGATTGTTCCCTGTCTCCGATCTTCCGGCGACCGGTTCACTGCTCTTAAGGTTTCCTCTTCCATTTTGTTCTCCAAGAGCATCGGGTTGCTCTGATCCTTCTGTACGGACATGCTCCATTTCTCTTTCAGTTGAGGTGCTGGGGCCACTTGCGACTTGAGTGGCCGTCGTTGGCCTACCCTCCATGTCTCCTGCTGGCTGGCTACCAGCCTCTTCCATCCTTCCCGGTACCACATCCTCGGGTTCTCTATTCCATTCAATTTCCGACACGCTTGGTCGAATCCCACTTGGATTCTCAGGTTGCATCTTTTTCACAACTGCTATCGAGTACTCCACTGTTTCCGGAGTAACTTGAATCACCAACCCTGGTGATGGATGTGTCTGTGCAATTCTCCTTCTTCGCAACCTGATGTTAGTTAACCTGACTCTTGTGTTCGGTGTCCCCCCTGTTACTTTATCGAACTGTGCTAAGTTTTTCTGTTGGAACGTCAAACCTCTCTCGAAAAGATCGTTCCCTGCGGTGGCGGTGGGAGACGCCAAAGGCCTGTTTTCTCTGTCTATCCTCGAGTACGGTGTACTGGAATAGATAGGTTCCACCAGTTCTGAATCATTCCGTCGATCCAGTGTAACTCGAGTACTTCCCCCTGAAGTGACAAACATAATTATGAGCCCTCTCTACGGATATACCAAACAAAAATTCTTTTAGGCCATGGTCTAACTCTTTGAGATCTCTCAGATCCCTTTCCCTGGTGTCTGACTTGTTTTTTTCTTGGATCTCCATTTGAACAATAACGGCGTTAGCTAACAACCTAACAGCCTACCAACACATAGATGTACCCCACAAAGTCCTACGGCCGTAGTCTACTTTTTTTTTCCTATACCGCTCAGGCGTTTCACCCAGTCTTTATAACTCAAAATACCCCTTTTGAGTACTACACAAAGTATCTACGCCTAACCGGTACTTCACTGAGTCTCACGAAGTGTCACATAGCGGGTACCACTATAGGGATCCGTTTAGCGCTGCCTAAGATGTGATGATTGGATTCTTTGGGCCCAGTTCCATCCGTCACACTTCTTCTAATGCGTCTGATTTTCTTTTTTTTCGTCTACAGTCAAATCTTCCTAAGGACCTACCTCGTCCTACAAGGATCACGTAGTAGAGCTAGTAAACAACCCGACCTCCCGGCATTCTACTACATTTTACTAGACCTCTCTAAGATCTAGTTCCACTAAGGTGGTCATCCATTTCCACTAAGTTTTCTTCCCTAAGTCTGTTCTAGACTTCACCACCCGCCATACTTCTACCTACACCAGCCACAGTTCCATTCGAACTACCGAACATTATCACTAAGATATAATTTCTAGCTAATCACCAAGATCCAACTTTCAACTAATTATTAAAATACTGTCACATAGGTGTCTGCTACCGATCTGCGGACAGAACCACAAAAGGTTTCTTTAACGTCCCCCAACAGGACGGAGAGGAGGGTCATTCGTTTAGTTCACAATTTTAGTCCCTTTCAAGCCAAGCCCTCGGGGTTGGGCAATTATTACAGCAAGTTCTAAGCAAACTTATTGTGTCCCGTAGGTTACTAACCCACAGGAGCAGAAAAACTAACGCTAATCCAAATACATAAAGCATCATCAGTTCACACCTGGCCAGCCTCCAATGCGACCTTGCCAAATCTTGGAACATTTTACTTTCACTTAGTGGGAATTATCTAAATATGAAATCAAATGATTTATCAAAGCGTAGACGAGATATACGGAATATAGATACGCCAAACAGAACAGTAAAATGAGACAAAAATACAGCTAAGCCATAAGGGCGAAGCGAAGTAAAACAGTACTAACAGTAGTAATGCCAATAACATTTTTACAGAAAAAAAAACAAACGAATAATAAAAAACAAACAAGAACACACAAAGAGTACCCAAAGTTTTACTGCACCTGGTTTCCAGCGTTGATCCAGAGAGAGAGTGAATTGGTTCCGAGCACTTAGTACGTAACACCGCGCTTCTATTTGACCTATTTCCGGTCAATGCACCATTTGTGGCGCGGGTGGTTACTTATCGGATGAATTTTGGGGGATTATTAGAGGAAGGGGTATAATATTGGATTATGGGGGTGTTCTAATATAACCTGACTCTTGTCTCACTGGTTCTATCCGTTGGGGATGAGGGATACCGATTCTATATTGGGAACTTTCCGCTGGGTACATCCACTAAGTACAATCCCAGGAAGACCTTCCGCTGGGTCTACTCTAACACGGAAAATACTCGGCAGATCAGCACCACCGTAGATGATTGTAATTCAGTTCAACAGAAGATTTCTACTAGTACTCTCATTCTACTGTAGAAGATTCCGCTGGTTCTGTTCTGGAAATTGGGATAGGGTTATTCTCACCAAGAACTCTGGGAAAGAGTAGTGAGTCCGGTGTGGGGGTACTATGGATTCCGTTTTACTGGGTATCTACCAGTACAGCAGAAGATTCTTCTGTCCCGTTCCGCGGAAGAATTCTGCCGGTAGTCTAGTACTGCCGCAGAAGATTCTGGTATTTCTACTGGGGTTGTCCACTGGGGTTTCTATCCTTAAGTTTACTTACTAGAGTTTCTGTAGTACAGGAGAATTCCTACTGGTATTTCTAAGTTTCTTCCGTCTAGGTACGGGGGATATCCTCGAGGTCTCCCTATTGTTTGCAATCTCCCGGGGTCTTCTACCGCCGGAGTTTTTCTACCGGAGTTCTTCTACTGGAGCCTCTCTACCGGGGCCTATCTACCGCCGGTTTCTACCTACCGGGGATTCTCCCGAAAACTCTATCTACTTCTAACTCTGAGGACTCTACTCTCGAGAAGCTATTGAATGTTACCTGATTTAGCTTCTTAGGTTTTTCCGGAGGTTCCCGATGGGGAGTTCCGATGTAAGTTCCGGCATCGACTCCCCGGTGTCACCGGGGCCCCGCGACGCCGTTTTCCAACTACCGACGCCGGCGGGTCCACCGACGACACCGGTGATACCGATGGAACCGGGATGAGTGAAGTAAGTGTTGGGGATGTGGGGAATTCCGCCGCTCGCCAAAAAGAATGGTGTTTTGCCAGGCGGGCTTCGACCCTAAGTGAGGATGGAGCCTCACCGAGTCTACGGTCTTCAAATCACTATTGTCCGACACAACACTTACTATTCCGGGTTGGGAATGGGGTGTAGTCAGTTTTCCAGTCTCCACTCTCTCTGAGGATCCAATTTGTCAACTCACACCAGACACACTTATAACCAAACTTATCTTACTGAACTTCTCCTTAACAATAGGGTAAGGCAAGAACGGGAAAACTTACAAATAAAGATGAGGTTACTTCAAAGTGAATGTTTATTAGACAAAGCTTAATTACTACTTCGCTTGTCGCAGAACCTTACTCCACAAAGCGTGAACTTAGACTGCCCCCCTCCTCTCCCGAGACACAGGAAAGATAGTTTTATTACTTTAGTGATAGGAAAACCACAAGGAACATTTAAGTGATTTTCTTTCCTTCCTTATCACTTAAACAGGAAACCTTCATCCTGTACAAGCGACATTATCATTTTCCGATTATTGCAAAATCCTTTTTTGAAAACCGATTTCGCCACAATATGGTATTTCAGTGTAATTGCGCTCGTGACCTGCTCACCGTTGACCTCTGGGGTAGGTTCCAAACGAAAATTTGAGCATTTATCTTCCACTTAGTCGTTGCAGAACTTTAAAAAGCCTTTCCGTTCCTGAGATATTCGAGTTTGAAATAAAAGCTTATTTTCCCATAAGAAACAATGCATTGGAGAATCGAGCTACAGTATAATAATCGCGAACAAATTGTATGAGAAAAAAAATTTTTTTTGAGGATTACAGTAATCCGAATTCGTGTTCATAAGTTTACTTTAACGATACACCGAAGTTTCAGGTTGACCGGAGACTTCGCCCGTAATTGGGCCGAACGACCTCCTGTGGTCGACGGCCATTGACCGGAGGAATCGGTCGAAGAGTTAACTATTTTTCGCGCATTTAACTAATTATGATGTTGGAGAGTGATTAGACATGACAGTTGGAAGGTGACGTTCTAGTCTGTTTTATTTATTTTTTAAATATTCTTATTCTAAACCTCATCCCATTTTGTCTTCTTTCCAGTTGCATTTTTTTTTCCTTAAATAAATATATACTTTTAATTTCAGATTATTCTATCCGATTTTCTATAGTTTGTATTGAGACGATGGCCCCTCTCTGTCCTGTCTCTCTGGACAGACAACCCACAGAATTCTCACTTTGTCCCACTTGACCAACCTGACAGACGGACGGATGACTTCACTGACTCGACCTCTGACCCGATACTCAATAATAAATAAATGGACTGACTACTAGACAAAATGGACAAACTAACAAAAAATCAACTTTATTTTAAACAAAAATTTCGTCTGTAAGAAACACCAAAAAAAAAAACCGAGCCGACAAACGGCTCAACGAATAATGACAAATTTTCCCCTCATGCAATGCTCCTATTCCTTTGCAGGAACATTGAATGAGACACCGACCAATCAGTTACCTAATTTTTACATAATTTGTCTGTGAACTATTAGTTCACAGACACAGACACAGAAAAACCAATTATTTTAACTTAATTAAACATGTCTGCAAGCACGGAGCTTGCAGACTACAAAAACATGAAATTTGTTTATTTTATAATTATAAATTATAAAAACATACCGCGATTACAGTGTTCTCTCCTCCCACGAGGAACTGTCTTCAGTTACTTGGTCGCTGAACCATATAATCCTTGGCCTCATGGCCCTTTTGGCGACAGGCGAAGCACTTGCGACGTTTGAAGGTGTTTCCCTTTGCCCTCGCCGGGGCCTGAAATGGTCGAGGAACCGGTACAGGCACTCCGTAAGCTCCAAGGATGGACACTAGATCCCGTACGGACCTCACAAGCACAAACGGTGCCGCAATTTGGCCTTGCAGTGGTGAGGGTGAAACCTGGATCTTTGGGATCCTGTACGGAGGTCGTACGGTCCGCTGAGGTGGACGAGGTGGAGGTGGTGCCCTGGACGTGGACGCTACAGCGTCTGCCGCTTTTCGCGCCTCTCCCTGCCGCTTCTTAGCTGTATCGACAGCACAAGCGACAGCTGCTGTTGCAGGTGTGGATGGTTGAGGAGGTGGTGCCTTCTTTCCTCGGTTTTTAGGGGCCACCGAGCCCTACTTGCTTCCAGAGGCCTTTTGGCCCTTTCCGTTCACCGGGACTGGCGTCAATGGTTTCGGTACTGCCAGTACCACTTCCCCTCGCTCAGCCACCTCCGTCTCAGCATCACTCAAATTCCATTCGATCACGAAGAGTCATAAAATCTAAAAAGGCGTGGTGGTTTCCTAGTTCGCTAAGAGCGTCTTATTGGAGGAGTTTCTTGGAGAGAAAATGGAAATTTAATGACAGTCCTTGCCTAAGCTCCTGGAAGTTTTAAAGCCTCCTGGGTCCTGTTGCATCAAACACTTTTCACCTTTCACTATTTGAAAATTTGGAAAGGTGGAAATTTTTAGTTGCATCAAAGCTAGTTCTCATGGTGAAAAGTGAGGTTTTTGAAAAGTGAAAACGTTAGGTTACCTTTCAATAAATATAAGACTGTGTTGTATCAAAAAATTTTTGAAGTTTTAAACATGGAAAAGTAGTTTTACTTTGCACAAATTTTGAAAGTTGTGAGATCATTATATTCAAAAATTAAATAGTTGGAAAAGTTAGAAGTTTTTGAAAATCTCGTGAGTATTCAGTTCTTTTTTCACTACTCTTTTGAATCTTTGGAGCAAGTGAAGATGATGATACAGAATATTGCAAAAAATCTGAGGCTTTTTTATAGGAACTATTCCAAATGCCAACCGCATTGTGTAAGTGTCAAATCTTTTTCTTTACCCAACTTGTACAGACTACTAAGCTATTTTTATCAATTTGATATCTTCAAGAATGAAAAATTAACACAACATAACCAACAGATTGTCTGAAGGACAATTTGTAAGAAATTGAAATTGAACAGGAAGTCAATATTGACTGCTTTTTTTAGATTGGCGAAACGATATGGGTTACGTTTGGTTTTTCAAAAAAACGTTCGATGAGTACTACCACCAGAAGCAAAATGGAGGCCCTTCTTGTTAGAACGTATGTGTGGTCTTGAGGTTTGTATAGAATTTATTTATATTAGTTTAACCGTTGATGTAAATATTTCTTTCATTTGAGTTGGATTCGGCGATACGGTGGCCACGAAAATTATTTTTTTGGACTTATCCACCACCGGAATGACAAAAGTTAGCATTTCGTGACACTAAGGTAGAATACAGTCATGCAGAACAACTTTTCCAGGATGGACAATCTGGATGAAAACATTTTGAAACTTTGGCGAAATCTAAATAGGAAGTTGTCACACTCTACATTGCCTTTGTTTAAAAAAACTGACGACCATTTGTAAGGAAGGTATAACCAATTCATTCTTTTGTTGTTTATTTTTGTGAAAACAACCAAGTAAAGAAAGGTGTTTGGTAATATATTCAAAAATTTAAAGGAAGACAATTTCTTAGTTTAGTACTCGGGTGGGAACAATAATGTATTATTTCACATAAAGGACAGAAGTATTTCTATAAAGTTGTAAACGTATAGCGATTGCAGAAAACGAACGCACCTGAGAATTTGGCGATGGTCCATTCTAAATCTCTCAAACTTGTACTGTCTTGTGAATGTAGAGTTATTAAGAAAAATGTCATCAAAAATCAAAATATGAAATTCTTTAATTACTAAATTATTAAGGGAATATATTGCGTAATGATATGAATTATAACACAATTCCTTAAATAATAGGTGATGATTCAGATTTTCCTTTAGGGTTATTCTTCAATTTACTCTGCTCCAATGATTATTGAATTTGTAAAAATTGCAATTTATATGCAAAATGAGTTTCGCAGTGGTGGAATGGGTAGTTAATGACCATAATCTTGTTGTGTATTTTTAGTCTCGATAATGCGGTAAGTTACAAAGTGTTCACAAATGCTGGATCTTGTTTGTGCTAAACATAAAACAAAATACCAAGCACAACTACAGAGTGACTTCCACAGGTCGTTGACCTTTCGAAGCTTTCAGGTCTCCTTGGTTTCGTGGACAGGCTATCAATCCAAAAATGTAGACAGAAGAATTTCAGTATTACAGAAGACCACAATATAGCTTAAAATTTGATTTGTAAAATAGCAAGTTTGAAGGTGGGAACTTGGGTATATTTTCAAAAACATGTATCTGTTACATCCGGTGTGACATCCCGGAAAGAAGTTTAGACATGTGTAACGTATTTTCGTGTAGTCATTATAAATCATCTTCATTGTCGCTGTGGTTCATTATAATCTTTTGTTTTATAAATATTGCACAGGTGAGCAAATGACCAGGGACAAATTTTTTTTTAATTTGCAGAAAGATAGTAAATCAAACGCGAGAGAAACTGGCTAGGAGTGAGAAGTTTAATCGTTGCCTTAGGTTATTGCTTTTCACCTCAAGGAAAGTAGAAATTTTTATTTTTGTTCTCTCACCGGGAAATTGATTACATTGATTACATAAGTTTGTAGTGTTAATTAACAAAAAAAAAGAATCAAAATAATTTTTGTTGTTTAAACTAAAAATAATTAACGTCTGTTGCTATGTAAACGAAAAAATCTTTTAAGATTTGCCTTTCACTTTTCAAAAAAATTAGGTTATGAAAAGGTTCGTAAAATATTTTGGTGCAACATAGCAACCTTTCACTTTTCCAAAAATGAAGAGTGAAAAGTTTAAAAGTTTTATTTTGAAAGTATTTTGACGCCACACACCCCTGACTATCACTCCCACTGACGGGAAGTCACTCGTCTCTTAGAAGAGGTCAACTCAGACGACGGAGTCTGAATTTGAATTATTCTTCTGCTCGATTTCGACTGTTGAATGAGTCTTCGAGCTTATCTGTCTACTGGACTTACCAGTAGACATCACTACACCGTTTAGGTAAATTTTCATCAATAGATGAAGTCGAAATCATCGACTTGTCTTTCATTTTCCTTGCATGGGACATACTCCATGAGGGGGAAACCGTCTCAAATTCACTATGGACAGACACTAAGTCATTAACATGGACTACTATATGTCTCTTGTTTTTTCCATCTAATAATTTGATTTTATAATCTACTGGGCCTATTTGCCCAGTAATCTCATAAGGACCCACCTTTTGAGCCAGAAAAGCCTGACTAAGACCTATCTTTCTTACTGGCACTATTCGGAGAACTTTATCTTTTATATAAAACCTCGTAGGAATCCGTTTCTTTTCTTATCGAAGCTTCGATACGATAAGATTTCGATTTTTTATGAGTTAGACGGGAATTACACTGGGCCGTGCACTGACATAAGAAATTGTTTTCTTAGTCTTTCGAGCAGAACCAATCTCCAGGACCTACTTTCGGGTTCAAAACATGCGAAATACAAAATTCCGTCTTGGACACTATAGTCCTCTACATTTGGTACTGGCGCTCGTGACGCTGTGTCATCACCTGAGAAGCGGCCTTCGGCTTCCTCAATGAAGTTTAAAATTTTTTCAACTAATGGATCTTCCAATTGCTTAGCTCTGAGGTCTGTTTCTTTGAGCACTAGAACATCAGACAAATCCATTGACTCGGGTGGACCAACTGGAAAACGGGATAACGGATCCACGTCATTGGCCGCTTTTCCTGGGCGATGCTGGATGGTCATGTCTTGAGTTTGCAAGGCAAACGACCATCTAGCTAAACGCCCGTGTGGATCTTTAACTGAAAAGAGGCACTTCAATGCACTATGATCCGTAAGCACAGTGTAAAGAATTCCATACAAATATGGCCTAAATTTCTGAACCGCATACACCACAGCTAGACTCTTGCTCACTGGTTGTGTAGCGTTTCCCTACTTCCGTCATTGATCTACTTGCGTAGACAATGACTCGCGGTTTTCCGTCTTGTACTTGAACAAGCGTGGCTCCTAAACCATAACCACTACTGTCGCAGTGAATCTCAGTTACTGCGTTCTCCATCGGATAGGCTAACACTAGGCTCGTAACCAATGCGAGCTTTAACCTATCAAACGCTATTTATTGAGACTCATCCTATACAAATAGTTGCTCTTTCCTCAATAACAAATTTAGAGGCGTAGCAATTTTGCCAAAATCTTTTACAAAACGACTGTAATAACTACATAGGTTAACAAACGATTCTATATGAGTGAGAGTGGTAGGAGCAGGGAACTTTGTCACTGCTGTGACTTTTCCGTGATCTAACACAACTCATTCAGTCGAGATTACGTGACCAAGATACTCAATTTTGTCCGTACCAAAACGACACTTACTCGTTTTTAATGTGAGACACGCATCCCTGAGACACTGTAACACAGCTCTAAGCCTGTTTTGATACTCTTCGAAGGATTTTCCAAATACGATGAGGTCGCCAAGGTACACTAATACCATAGTCCACTTAAGACCCTACAATACAGCATTCATCAAGTACTGGAAACTAGACGGTGCATTAAACAGTCCCAAAGGTAGTTAACGAAACTGGCACAACCAATAAGGCGTAACAAATGCCGTCTTTTGTTGATATTTCTCGTCGACTTCTATTTGATCAAAGCCCGAGATCAAGTCTAGCACTGTGAAGTAGCTCCACCTAGCCGATTGAGAGCATCTTCCATTCTCGGAAGGGGGTAGGCGTTTTTCTTAGTTACCGAGTTCAGCTTACGAAAGTTGATACATAATTGAAAACCTCTTTTATTCGTCATCAAAACTACAGGCGCAGCCCAAGGAGATATCGACTCCTCGATAATCCCTGCCTCTAGGAGTTTATCTAACTTTTCTTTAATCCTACCGCGCTCGACAAACGAGGCACAGTACGGATGGAGTCTAATCGGTAAACTGTCTCCCGTCTCCATTTTGTGCTTAAACATGTTGGCCTTACCAACATTAGTTTCCTCAGTAACGAACACATCGAAAAACTGAGTTATTACTTTGAGAATTTCTGTTTGCTCACATAGAGTCAGATTTTTTCCAAGTATTACTCCAAGCTTCTGCTTGGCCTTTTCCACAAATTTACTCAAATTTTGCTTAGAGGACAAGTTACTCTCACCAAAAAGTAAAATTTCTGCTCCTGCGGGACACAAATCCGCAGTAGCTATGGTCGTATTCTTGGCCAGTGTAACAGGAACACGACCAAAGTTTGTGACCCACACATCAGTTACATGCTCTGTAATTACAGCGTACACATACGGCTGCATTACATTAGCCGATAACTGTAATTCTCGGTTCGGTCGCAAAATCACTGAACCGGAAGAGATATCAGGTGCTCTTTCCGTAACTCTCCTCGCAGATCTTGGCGGTGTGCGTACAGTGTCAACTAATGAACACTTGTATACTTTATTCTGACGATCGCCTACACAGTCAACCGGAAGAATCTCGTTCGAATCACATAGATTCGCTAGGCTTGGGGTTCCCTCCTCTGGGCCGTCACACAAACTAAACCTTGACGAGTTTTCCCCATCCCCTTCGAGCATGCGGCCTTTTTCATCTACACACTTCGTCCAGCCTGTCCCCATCAAAAGGGGTTATGGCAGTTGCGTCATTACATAAAAGCCCCAAATACTTTTACTCTTGCAATATGTGAACACTAATTCCACGTAATGCGATAAGGTAGTCCTAGAAGACGCCGTTCTCACATGCAGTGGAGCTACTGTGAGCTACTGGAGCTACTTCTTTGTGTACACAAACGCTCACCTTATGTAAGAACTCAGGGCTAATAACAGATATATTAGACCCCTCGTCTATTCTTACCATGTGAGAAGATTTCTCAAACACAAAGTTAGTAATGACCTTTGGGCCTATGCGTCTCTGCCAAAACATAACCGGCAGGCGCTCTCCCTCTACACTGGTGTAGTCTCCTTCTCGACTATTTGGTTTAGGGTACATTACCCTGTGCCCACCAGACTTAGGATTTACCCGCGTACTAGTAGGCTCTAGTACATAACATGAAGCCTCGCGTCTCCTAGTAACTTGAATACTAGGCAGTTCACATAGAATTCCTTTAGGGGTTAATTTGGACGATCCCCTTGCCCAACTCATTTATTTTTTGACAACAAAACGGGTTGCGTCGTCTCCGCAGAGACGCTGTAAACATTGGAAGAGTGTGGCTTCTCCTTTACCTTATTCCGGGAACAGTTCTTTATCATGTGCCCAGACTCACGGCACATGATAGCACTTCTCCTTAAACTCACGCGACTCACGCGCCTCTTGGGAAAGCCGTTTTTCTGAGTCACTAGTGCTTGGCGTGGTTTTTCCACGTGGAAGACCTGGTTGGCTTTGGCCTTCACTGGGCGGCTTACTAAAAACCTTGGGTGGCTCTTGCCCCTCAGGCTTCTCCATACGTCGCAACTTATGCAAAAACTCATTTGCATTTAATGGCTCGGAACAATACATAATGTTCCTGAGGGTCACAGGCAGACCTTTAATCAACTTATCCACCTGTTTAGAATCAGGCATATTGGGATCCATGACCCCAAAAATACTCATTTTTTTTAGACATATTCCCCTGCGGACACAGTCCACAAAACGGACAGCGGCTGCCGCTTTCTTGGCTTCATTTTTGACCGACTCAGGGTCATAAAAAGCACGAAGGGCTACTTTAAGCTCCTCCCACTTAGCAGCCTTGTTCTCAGGCTTCAAGTCCTTTATGAACATGGCCTGACTAAACTTTCACCAATCTAGGACTTCTCCTTCGATTAATTGATGAAAGTTTAAAATGATCCAACCGCAGTCGGCCGATGCTGCCACTAAGACGGCATCACATCTGGCGCAGAACAAATCCACGTCAGATTTCCCATCAAAGTTTGGGATTGACCACAAAGCTGATTTGAGGTCAGTCTGCAACTTAACAGACCCACCAGTCTCACCTATTGAAGATGTCGATGTTACCGTCTGAATTATGAAAAATAAATTTTATTGAAAAATTGAATTTTGTCATTTTATGTTCCAAATTCGATTCCCTTACAGGATGGAAGTGCACATGCAGGCAATTCACACTCAGAGATAGAAAATGAGTTTCTGCATCGTTTTCTGCAGGTGCGACGTGATCCTTCCTGACACAATCTGAATTATGATTAATAAATTTTATTGAAAAATTGATTTTTGTCATTTTAATTTCTAAAATCGATTCCCCTACAGGATGGAAGTGCACATGCAGGCGATTCACACTCAAAGATAGAAAATGAGCTTCTGCATCGATTTCTGTAAGTGCGATGTGATCCTGACACCATCTGAATTATGATTAATAAATTTTATTGAAAAATTGATTTTTGTCATTTTATGTTCCAAATTCGATTCCCCTACAGGATGGAAGTGCACATGCAGGCGATTCACACTCCAATATAGAAAATGAGTTTCTGCATCGATTTCTGCAGGTGCGACGTGATCTTGACACCATCTGAATTATGAAAAATAAATTTTACTGAAAAATTGAATTTTGTCATTTTATGTTCCAAATTCGATTCCCGTAGGATTTTAGGACTCCATTTCATAATTTAGTAGGTTCAGGAAGACTTATGTACTTAGTTACAATAATCTAACGTTGTGGTATTGGGAAGCCAACTTGTATAGTTTTTGATGTGTTGTGTAAATCTAGAACCGGCGTCGCGCCATGTAGCCATACAGGATAAAATCACACAACCGGACGGGTGAAGATGTTTAGTACAGTATGTTCCATATTAAAGTTTATTGTGCTTTCTTCACCTTTCCCCAAAAATGACAAAGGTGACTTAATGCGCGCGTTGAATCAAAAGGTGGAGTGAACTTAGCCAACATGAATCAAATCGACAACAGCTGAGATATAAAGGGAACGGGTTGAGCAATCAGTATTTATTTGATTTAATCATTATGTAAAAATTAAATTGATCGATCCATAGTGATAAGACAAGTGACGAGGATTTGGATTAACCTCATAACTTAATAAGTTCTATAAAATAATTCACCGAAGGTTCGTTTTCATAAATTTCTGATTATGGATTTAATTTGATTGAATTTCTGANCTCATAATAAGTTCTATAAAATAATTCACCGAAGGTTCGTTTTCATAAATTTCTGATTATGGATTTAATTTGATTGAATTTCTGATTATGACACTGAAAATTGGTGTATTCATGAAATTCCTTATATTCAGAACTCAACACTGCATTTTATATATCACTGTCATTGAGTAAGAATAAGTTTACATAAGATTACAAGTTTTTTATAAATTGGTGATGAGTTGTATTCATTTTAATTCAGGTTACAAACTTTATTCTTACCCAAGGACAGTGATGGTCCATCACGTCAACATAACCTGCAGTGGTGAGTTCTGAATAAAAAATTACATTAATAACCTAATCTTCAGAGTCCAAAATAAATTAAATTCAGTATCAAAAACTTATAAAAATGAACCTTTGGTGAGTTATTTTTCAATATTTTATTAAGTTTTGAGGTTAATCTAACTCCTGGTCAACTGACTTATCACTATGGATCAATCAATTAAATTTTTACATAGTGATTAAATAAAATAAATACTGATTGCCCAGTCCACTCTCTTAATTTCTAAACTATTTACGATTTGATGCATGTTGGCTAAGTTCACACCACCTTTTGTTTCAACGGGTGCATTAAGTCTCCTTGGTCATTTTTGAGGAAAGGCGAAGAAAGCACAGTAAACTTTAATGTGGAACATACTGTATGAAAGAAGGGTAAGACGGTTTTTTAGAAAAGACGGTGACGGAGAAGTCTGTTTTCTACGAAAGACGGGGACAGGTGAAGACATTTCTTTATAAAAGACGGGTGTTATTCAGGCACAGACTTCCAACTTAGCTTCATTGGAAATAAAAATTTCAATTATTAGACTAATAATACTAATATACTAATCACTAATATAAACGTTTCGATTTTGATTTGAAGAGCTTAGAACGTTATTGGTTTCGATTTCGAGTCTGAAACTTTATGGGTTTCGATTTCCGGAGTCCGAAAAGTCATAGAGTTCGATTTCGTTCGACTGAAAAGGTATGAATTTCTAGTTCTATTGTCTAGTTTTGGATTTCCATTTGTATGGAAATTGAATTTCGATTTTCGAAATCATCTTGCTAATTCGAAATAGAAATCAAAATCGAAACCGAAATCAACTTTGCCTACCGAATCGAAATTGAAATTCATTTTTTTTTGTACGATTCAAAATCGAAATTCAAATCTAGCCAATACGAAATCAAAATCAAACTCCATATATTTTTAGACTTGAAATTAAAATCGAAATTTAGTACCGTAAGCTGATCGAAATAGAAATTTATAATTGCAAGGAGCTCGAAATCGAAATTTTGATTTCGAAAGTAGACAAAATAAACAATTTCAATTTAGTACACTAAAATCCATAATTACGGGACGGGTAGAAAAAATTTTTTCAGAGGACGTGGACGGGACGGAGACGGGAAAGTCTTTCATTATGAAAAGACGGGGACGGGTATAAAAAATTTTTTCATAGGACGGGGACGGACGGGGACGGGGAAGCCTTTTATTATGCGAAGACGGGGAAAATTTTTTTAAAGCAAAGACGGGGGTGGAACGGGACGGGTGACTGAGGTGCGGTCGGATTTAGGCAGCGGTTGCCAATTGCTATATCCTAGTGTTGCATCCCTAAGCTACATCCCAACGCTACATCCGTATGCTACATCCCAACGCTACATCCCTATGCTACATCCCTAAGCTAACAACCTAAACACTAACACACTAACACTGGATGGTACACAGGGATGTAGCATTGGGATGTAGCGTAGGGATGCAACACTAGGATGTAACAATTGGCAACCGCTGCCTAAATCCAACCTGGGGTGCCGAACACTGGGAGTGAGTGAGTGGGTTCCCTATCCCTAATCCGAAATTTTGCCTTTAATTTATTTCTTAGGATTTCAAGAAAATGCAAAAGTCGTTATCTAATGGTCTCAAATTCCTTCGGCAATGTCTTTCAAGCACCGTTGTCAACGAGCCATGGCTCATTCAAGTCCGACATGGAAACGCTCGGAAACTAGCTGTAGCTCGTGGAGTCGAAAAAAGAATTGCAGCAATGAAGGGATTACCAAGACTCGTCACATCACGTTCAATTGAAAAAGAAGATGAGAAAACGGATGAGGTTATTGTTATGTCTAAGGATGGACGAATTATTTGTTGTTGGCATCCAGAACAATTGTTTCCGTACGAGTTCACAAAACCAATTCCTCTCGATGTCACTCCCACGGACTCTAATCTCAAACTTCAAGCACTCTTTCCTGTAAAGAAATTTTCATATTTAAAACATTCATTTTCCAACTTTATATTTTTTCTGTTCCTCAGGTACGTGAAGTTTTCCGTAAGAAGCACAAGAACCTCGTAGTTCAAGAATTGATGCAATTGACTTACACGTCAAAACATCGCTGGTTTTGTCCACCGAAGCGTTTAGATCGCTACAGGAAGCAAGATCCTAAAGGACTCAACCCAATTCGAGATAGGGAATTTTTGTAAATTTTTATTATAATCTTAAGAATTTAGTAAATTAACTAGTAATTGGTTTTGGACAATTTTGCCTGTATTGATTCTTCTTCACTCTTCCCCGTTCCAGAAGTTGTTCGATTTCTATGCTGTGGGAATGTAGGCATCAATTCTGGACCACATGCTACGGAATCAGTAATTAAAAATGTTATACTAATTGATAAGACCGCAAAGGAAAATTGCGTACCTAAGGGTGGTTCTCTGAAGTATGAACTTTGGAGACATTCCTCTGCAGTTGCCCTTTTCTTGGGGTCATACATAAGCAAAAAGTTCATCAGTCGGACGCCAGAAGCACTAAGGAGGGGGAATTTGTCCTTGGTGTTATTATAAGGTTGAGCTTTGAGTGAAATATTCTGAAGTGCTGGGAGACTGTGGTAATCAGGCCAAATATGGGCTGTGGGTGTGCCCAACATGTCAATGATGAGTTGTAATTGATGTATTTCAGACCGTCCAGGGAAGAGTGGTTTGTGCTGAAGTAATTCACCAAAGATACACCCTGCAGACCAGATATCAATTGCCGTTGTTTGAGTCTTTGCCTGAAGAAGGAGTTCAGGAGCTCTGTACCATAACGTCACAACACCTGGCGTCATGGGTTTTAGGGGAAGAGCATACCGCCTCGCCAAACCAAAATCTGCTAAAAATGACAAATTAGGATATGAAACTTGTGGACTACTACCCTAAAACCTCGCGGAAAAGCCGCCCTTATGCAATAGCCGCATCCACGTATAAGCAGGATTCGTAATTTTTTTTTTGATTTTTTCGTAAAAATCAAAAAATCAGATTATTTCTTTTATTTTTACGAAAAAATAAAAAATCTGATTTTTTTTATAACTATCCAAAAAAAAAAATTCAAGTGGAAAAACAAGTGATTCCATCAATCTTTCAATCTAATTGTTGTACTCGGTAATAAATAATTCTACAAAATTGACCAACAAAGAACTTCCGAACTGATTTTCCCTACCAATTTTCAAGCCAAAATATACTTTTATTTATTTACATGCGTGTAAAATCATGAGCGGAAAAATTCGAAAATTGCAAAAGACGATAGACGATGAGACAATATTTTCTCATTCGAGTAAAAAAAAAAAAGTTGAAATCAAGCTAACCATATTTTACTCCTTATGTAGAATTACTCGAATAATTCGAATAGTTCGAATTATTCCGAATTTTTTGGAAAAAATAGTTAATTTTACGAAGCCTGTTGAAGATATATTTTGAGAAAAAAAGAGCGACAGACCACTGAAAGTCATAAAAGTCGCCAAGAAATTGATGGTAGTTTTCTTTATAATTTTAGTATACCAACGATAAGACGAAATATGCAGAGCGTATTTTATTAGAAAAATCAAACAAATGATTTTTTCTAGAGATGTAACGAATATTCGTCCGAACGAATATTCGTCCGAACGAATATTCGGCCTATTTTTCCGACGAATACAGATATTCGTATTCATGGTCTCATGACGAAGCTTCGGACGAATATTCGGCCGAATATCTCAAACATGAAATGATCGAGTTTGACCATGAATCCAAGTGAACTAAAACGTCACAGTGACAACAGCAATTCAGAATGGAAGAAACCAGAGTCCAGATACCCCATTCCGTTATTCCAGCACCGTCCACCAAAATCCAACTCCTCTGTCCGAACCAGTAGCAAAATATACAGTACGTTTGCTTGTAAGGTCTTCAGTATTTAAGATTTTTTTTAGTTTTTCGTTTGTTTGTTTTTTTTTGTTTTTTTGTTAGGTTTGCTTTTTAAGGTTTGTGTTTTATTCTTGGTTTATTTTTTAGATTTTTAGATTTTTTAGGTTTGAAAGTATGCCAGATTTTAAGATTTGTTTTTAATTTTTTTTTAGGTTTTCTTTAGGTTTTTATTTATGATTTTTGTTTGTTTTTAGGTTTTCTTTAAGTTTTCTTAGGTTTGAAGGTATGCTACTAAAAAACCCTTAAAAAAAAACTTAAAAAAAAAAACAAATAAAAACCTAAAGAAAACCTTAAAAAAACTAAAATAAAACCAAAAATAGACCTTAAAAACTGGCATACCTTCAAACCTAAAAAATCTTCAAAAACCTAAAAAAAAACTGAAAAAAACAAACCTAAAAAAAAAACTAAAATAAACTAAAATAATAAAAAAGCACCTAAAAAAAACTAATTAAAAAAAAACTTTCTACCATAGAAGCAAACTACTGTAAATTTTCCGACTGGTTCCGATTGGAAATATTTTGGTGGTTGGGGCTGGGGTTCGGATTCGGGTATCTTGACTCTGGTATGGAAGAATGAAAAAATCTCATAAAAAAAATTTCACGGAAATTTCGTTAGTAGTAATTATCTAAAATGTCAAAAGAGCGATTTATAAGTGCTGTATGTTCCTGTAATCTCAAGTGAGTCATACATCACAATTTGCCTCGACTCAACTATGAGTACCAGATTAAATTAATCTTACTTACTTTGCTTTAATATGGAAAAAACTCTATTCTTAGTTATTCTTCAGTAAAATTTGCTTTTTTGCCGAGTGATTTTCAACCCCGAACAGTGTAGCTGTGAAGAATTTGTTCAAATATTATATAGGCCGCTCTCGTGTATAAGCCGCATCAACCTTTGGCTCAATTTCAACACAAGCTGCGGCCAATCGGTGAGGTTTTAGGGTAGTTTAGTTTTCTCAACTTTTGTGAAAATATTCAGTTACATAATTAGAGTTAATATTTAGAGTAATACTTTAGTTTTTGTTGAAAAATGCAGTTTTTAACAATTTGTTTACACAAATTTTGTTAAGAATTCCATTTTTCAACAAAAATTAAGCGCGGCTAAAAACTTTCACCAAACTGTATTTAGTTAGAGTTACTAATCAGAGATAATATTTACAGTTAAATTCTTACCAATTTTGAGGATTCCTTTATCAGTTATAAGAAGGTTTGAGACTTTGAGGTCTCTATGAACTATAAAACTTTTGTGGATGTGCGCAAGACCCTTGAATATTTGGATAGTGAGACACTTGATTTGCGATTCTGTGAAAGGAGTCTTCATGTTGTCCAAAAGACTACCAAGATCCTGTTCACAGTATTCCATTACCAAGAAGATACTGAAAAATGCACATCAGATTTAACAATGACAATGTTTCAGATTTTTTTTTTTAAACGAATGGATTTACCTGTCCAAACTCTTTCCAACAACGACCTCACGCAGAGCTACAATGTTGGGATGGGAAAGATTAACAAGAATGGAAACTTCACGTAAACCGCCTATGTACCAAAATCCCGGTTGAATAACAGCTCAACAACCATTAATTTTTTATAGTCATCTCATTTGTCATTCAATTTTTGGTAAGAACTCCAGATCTAAGGAATCCTTCCAACAATGCCAATGAGATTATTGTGCTGTCATTCAACTGGCAAAAATTTTAGCTGATTGGAAATCCGTCGCTTTCTCGCTCCATTCGCATCTTTTTCAGTGCAACGATTTCTTGTGTTTTCGAATCCTTAGCACGATCTGTAATAATCAACAAAAATTTTAGTTTGAGAATCTTGACCTGAAAACTGAAAACGATCAATGAGAGGCTACAAACACCACATTGCCACTTTTTTTAGTCTTACAGACAACCCCATACGTCCCTTCGCCAATCCGATTGATTTTTTCAAAATCTGCTACTGATCGACAACCACCAAGCTAAGTATAACATCAAAATGAAAAAAAAAAAAACTCGAACAATATAAATATTGAACCCTCCCTCAGTAAAGGGTTCCTTACCAAATCGCTCTCGGGAATTTCAAATTGTCTTCCTGTAACAAGAGAGGTGAGCTTCCTTTTACGTATCGGTGGGTCTTGATCATCCCCCATTGGATCAATCGTGGTTACTGGAAGCTCAAGCTGCGTTGACGATGACATCGTTATCCACTCAAATTAATTATGCTCTAGCAAGCAGTGATGGGCACTTTTGGTAGCCGTCCCGTCTTTTGACTTTTTAAAAGTCGACCCGTCCCGCCCCGTCCAGTCTTTTCAATTTTCAAAAATCAACCCGTCCCGTCATGAAGGTTAAACAAGCGTAGCTCGCATTGTACCCTGCGCTGCTTAAGTAGTCTACACTTTTAGTCTCAATTTTATTCTCAGCTTGTTATCCTTGGCTGAGAGNGCGCTGCTTAAGTAGTCTACACTTTTAGTCTCAATTTTATTCTCAGCTTGTTATCCTTGGCTGAGAGGCAAAACCTTCTCCTTCACTTTTCCCACCAAACTCTTCCCTCGCAACTGAGCTGGTCATTAAATGCACGGCACATTGTGAAAATAAGTTAATTTCATTATTTGACACCTTCAAATTTATTTGATTGATTTCCTGTTGCTGTGTGTTGGTAGCTTGTTTCTAATTGGACTCTGGACTCAGGAGACTTTTAGCAGTTGCTTCCTTTGTAGGTATGACCAAACCGAAGTCAGTGATTTAGCTCTAGCTAACGAGCCATGGCTCTGATTCTCTCTGCCAGATGGTTAGAATTAATTATCAAAATTTTTTTGCTCAATTACTTTGCATATAAAAAATAAATAAGAAAAAAAGAACCCTGTACAAATACTGTTGTCTAGTAATCCCTGTCAGATTTAAATTAGATTTTGCAATCGGTTGGATTCGATCCTTCTGTACGCAAAAATTTTTTCTAAATTTTTTGACTTTTCGGTTCCCTTACAACTCAAAAAACTACCTTTACAAAAGTTGTTGTGAATAACCAATGGAGGAAGATATTCCTCTAACATTTTTCTCCACGATGACCTGGTCAGGTCAAAGTTCAGGTTTCTTGATTTTCCGAAGTTTTTTTTATTTTAACCTAATTTTTTTTATTTGTGTTAAAAAACTTAGAAAAAAATTTTGAGTACAGAAGGATCGAATCCAACCTTTGCAATCAAGTAGATCTTTCCATGCAAATAATGTTTAAATGGGACAGAATGTCCTTCGGCTTCTCATTTGACCTCTGGAGGTTATTAAAGGTCAAATTTGATTTTTAGTACTCCTTGTCACATTTTAACAGAATTTCGCCAACAAATAGATCTGCTGGTTGGATTCTAGACTTGAGTTTTTCAGCCCATATATGCAGACGTCACCTGGCATAAGTGCGAGATAAGTTTCAGTATAACCAGGTAAACACAAACTGGAGGGGAAAAGTTAATTCAAAAAGTGTAGACTACTTAAGAACCGCATGGTACTGTAATGACCAAAGCAAAAGAACAAAAATTTAATACATTCTTCTTTCCGTTAAGCAAACTGCATGCATCAGCTGTAAGTAGTAAGCTTTTTTGTTCTTTGGCTTTGGCCATTACGGTATATGGGCAGTACGCATTTTATAAGCGCAGTGCGAATTATACATGCGCGAGATACGTTTACATATTCCAAAGAGCCCGAACAGTTCCCGAAAAATAATTTCAAAAGCGCCTGAGCAAAGCCCATGGAAATATTCAAAAGAGCCGTAGCCCCACCAGAACCCAAAGAATTTTTTTAAAGAGCCCGGGCAGAACCCCAGCATAGCCCAACCAGGGATTTTCAAATAGCCCGATCAGAGCCAATGGAGCTGTTTAAAACAGCCCAAGGAGAACCTAAACTCAAACGCCGAGCTTTGGTCGAAACTGAAACAAACAGGATTGCGTAACCAACAGAAGTAGTGTGAGTAGTGTCTTTCTGCGCAATCTCAACCATTATTTTTCTCATCCCTTTTTCAGACGAGGAGTCGACTCCGCGGCTCTGAAGAGTCGGTGACTCCGGAGTCAGCGACTCCGACTCCCTAATGAACATGAATGACTCCGACTCCTAAAACTTGGGAGTCAACTCCGGAGTCCAGAGTCGACTCCCACTCTGACTCCGGAGTCGGAGTCATAACCAACACTATTGCATAAGTTATATAAAGCTTTGGCAACCGCTGCTTAAATCCAACCTAGACGTATTCATGCAAACACGGATCGGTAACATGCACAATCGTGATTGGGTTAGTTACGCGTGATTGCATACCTGTAACGGATATCGCGTTCAGGTAGTTCAAGACCATATCTCCCCGCGGCGTTTGAACGAGCCGAAGCTCGTTCAACAGCTATCGGAGGCGCGCCGGAGATTGCGCGCCGCCATTTCCTTCGCGTGATAACAAAATACTGATGAAATATTTTATTGATTAATAACCTAAGAACCTAACAAATACTACTCCTACAACGTATGCATATTAAATCCTATTTTTGTTCCATTTCGAAACATTCATTATTTTTTATGCGTTTCCGATGAAAATGTTTTTCATATTCGTGATCAGCGACCCCATATTAGTCTACAAAATAAATTTCACCAAAATTTTCCCCGCACTATTACATTTGGGTAAGTCACTATAAAAAAATTTTTTTTTTTGCCACAAACGTGCAAAATTTGACTTGACCGCCAACAATGGATGTTGCATCCGTTGTTAATCTACATTAAATTTCTGATCGATTGATGTATCACTTATCCAATTCCATAAGGAGTGCGTTTCCTTTAATTGTTCCGTAAAAATTCTATGCTACCGCCCATGCCTACCGGCCAAAAATCTCAAGCGTCTATATACTTTTTTTTTCACTGGGCGGTAGGCATCAGCTGTTGGAGAAGCAATTTTTTCTGGGCCGTAGTAATGGGCTGTAGTAACGTGATTTTATGCTGGGCTGTAGCAGTGGGCTGTAGTAAGGAGATTGTTTTGCTGGGCTGTAGCATGCAGCGGGCTCTGCCTTACTCCAGCCCGACCGCAGCGCACCGTTTACTTTTTTCAATGAAAAATTATAGGAGCGCATAGCGGAAGCTCCCTCACGTTCCACGTATGATTCTAGCACTTTCACCGAATTCTATAGTTTAAATGCAAAAGACGGGACGAGACGGGACGAGACGGGTTAATACAGTGTAATTCTTATAACCAACTGTTATAAATTTGGATCTAACAGTTGAAGACAATAAGTCAAGACTTGTAGATTTAATGATTTTATTAGGAGTAATTTTAATAGAAATGAACATAGTAACAGTGTTCTTGTATCTACTGAAAACAGCCGCTTTTAAGGGCTTTTGAAAGGTCAAAATATGCTATGCTTATCAGTGTATGAGTAATTTGTATTTTTCCCATTATTCCTAAAATAACGTCCTTAAAGGACTTATCTATTTTAAATAAGGCTAAGTATGAAGGACACGATGACTCAGGGTTCATTTCTTAGAGCTTGAGTTTAAGTCGTGATTGTGAGTCATTGTTTCTCACACTATCCCCCAATCTCGACTACTTCTGATGTCCCTTGTGTTCCATCTGCCTTTTTGTAGAGAACATTTGATTCCTTAGCGTTGTCACTAGTTGTTTTTCTAATGTATAGAATATAAGACAAAATTAAAAGTGTCAGGATTAATATGCATATTATGATTATTGTTAAGATGAACCAAGAGAAATTAACATCTGAATCGTTCTCTTTTGAGTCCTTTGTTGCTGTAGCATCGGTAGATGGGCCTAGAACTAGCTCGTTTACCTGCACCTTAGGTTGGAGAAATAGATATGCTTTCAAAGTCCAAGCTGGATCAATCTCCTCCCGGTGATTAAGCCTGAATTCTTCTCCATGATAATGCTGTGTGTTTATTTCAAAATCCGAATTCAGTGGCATAATAAACGTTTGATTTGTGCATGGTTGGTTATTGATACTGATGGTAATTGTGCTTCCAGCACAGTATATGTGTATATTCCCATGGTAAGGTTTTAATTGAATATAGTCTCTCTCATCATGCTGGTGTTTTGGATTGCAGTGATCTAATCCAAAGTACTTTGAGCTTTCTGGTAGTGCCGAAGCTTTTCTACACTCATATGAGAGTGAGAGTATCAAATTTGTGTATTAGACATTTACGGAGTATACACAATTTTCTTGTTTGGAAATTATCACATTTTGCGGTCTACACAAGTTTGATTTGCAGTTTGATAGATTAGATCAAAAGGATCGGCTTCTAGTAGCTGAGTCTTGTTAATTATAGGCGAGTTGAAATCCATGTAGATCATTGATCTATCATATGAGAGACGGCAGAGTTTTCCTGTTGCATATTGGATTGGGTAGCTGTTACCACACGGTAAAGTGTAGTTAAGATAGTCAAAAAATGGCGCGTAGAGTTTGTTATCATCCCACGCCCTTTTACTTGCACGAATAATTTGTTGGCCTTGAGAAAGCCGAGTTGTTATATATGCGATCGCATACACAGCTCCTGATTGTGCTGACTTTATCTTATGGAAATCTTGTTTCACTTTATGGAAATCTTGCTCCAGATAATTGAAACGCTTAGTGAGAGTACTGAGGTCTTCATTCAATTTTGCTATCCCCTGTTGTGCTAAGTCCAATTTCTTCGCTTCTTCTTCTAACTTAATTGTTTGGGCGTCCAATTCAGATCTTAGTGTGTTTGCACGTGAGAGTGCAACACCTGCTGCTACTTGATCAGAAATGCCTATTCCCACTACCACTATGAGGGATACTACGAGAACAACAAGAGCAGTAAAGATAAATCGCTTGGATCTCGTTTCAACTTCGGTAAAGCTCCCTCTTTGGCGCATCTGTTCTATTTCCTTGATAAAGTTCTCTTCATAGAGTTCTTCACATTTTTGTTTTGTGATCTGCAGTATGTCTTTGTGTACATTTTCTGTAGTCAGGATTTCGCACGGGCTCTTCAGTTTTATTAGCAAATAATAGTGGTTAAATCCTGACGTAATAGGAGCGTTGCTTGCTCTCCAAAGTATAGGCTGCTGGCTGACTGTCGATACAGCTGTGGTGTGTCTGGTTAGGCAAACTAATAGAAGAGAAAGAGCAAACATTACTTTACGTCCAACTCCTAAACCAACATTTGAACCGGCTCTATAATCAGTATTTTCTTCTTTCTGTTTTAATTGAAGTACCTTAATCATATATTCATGTTTTGATTTCATAAGAGGTTTGGTAAGTATATCTGCTAGCTGCTTCTCTGTTGGGATATAAGATGTCTGTATTTTTCCATCAGCATGTAGTTCTCTTATATGGTGGTATCGCACATCAATGTGCTTTGTTCGCTTGTGAAATTCTGGATTGTTTGATAACTTGATGGCGCTTTGGTTATCTACGATTATTTCAGTAGCGTCCTTAAGTTCAATTCCAAGTTCTTCTAAATGTTGTTTCAAACATATGGCTTCTCGAGCAGCAGACGTTAATGCAATGTATTCTGCCTCTGTAAATAAACATGAGACTATGGGTTGTTTCTGGCTCGACCAGCTGACTAGGTTTGAGCCAAGGAAGTAGACGAACCCGCCTGTTGACTTCCGATCCGCTTTGTTTCCGGTGTAATCAGAATCAGAGTATCCAATCAGCAATGGATTGCTTGACTTAGTGTAGTAAAGTCCCAAATTTTTTCTTTCTTTAAGATATCGATGTACTTTTTTTGCCGCATTCCAATGTATCTCATCGAAAGTATTCATCTATTGGGCAAGTTTGGATACTGCAAAAGAGATGTCTGGTCTTGTTAATCTTGCCAAGAACAGTAGGGCTCCAACTAGTTGTCTATATGGGAAGTCAAAATTAGTGTGTTGTGCAGGGATTAGGTTCAAGTTCTGTTGCATGGGGACAGACTGTGTTGCATCCTTCCATATAGTACCTCTTCAGCAAGTTCTTTATATAAGATGTTTGTCCAAGATGTATACACCCATCATTCTGGAAGTTTATATCTATGCCTACAAAACAATGGGGTTTGCTGATTGAAACTTCAAAACGTGATTTAATGAAGTTAACTATCCTTTTTGTTTCTTCAGTAACTGGCGTTAAAATCAAGATGTCATCCACATACACTATTAATATATTCGGTTCTTTATTTTGTTCAAGGAAGACACAAGGATCACTTAAATTTTCAATGAAGTTATGTTGGTTCAAAAAATCAGTTAGTAAACTGAACCAGCATCTTGGTGCTTACTTCAGACCATACAAGTTTTTCTGTAAGAGGCATACCTTGTCTTCTTCTTGTTCGTAGCCTAAAAACTCTTTCATGTAAACAACTTTATCTAGTTGTCCATGCAGAAATGCTGTTTTCACGTCACATTGAACAAAGTGATAGTTTTTCTGCATGGCGATAGCAAGAATAATTCGGATAGATTCGTATCTACACACAGATGGAAAGTTTCATCATACTCGACTCCATATTGCTGTCTATATCCCTTGATGACAAGTCGGGCTTTGTATCTTTTAATCGACTTGGCCAAGTTTCTCTTCATCTTAAAAATCTAACGTGTCTAATGGCTTGACATCTTTAGGACAGGATACTAGTATCCATGTACAATTTTGCTTGTGACTATTTATTTCATCATCCATGGCTTCTACCCACTCTTTAGCTTGCTCTGATTCCATGGCTTCCTTTAGTGATTCTAATTCCATTATTGTGTCTGTGATATTAGATTGGTATTTAACTGGCGGTTTAATGAGTTCTCTGTCTCACAGAGTCATTCCATGTACAGGTTGCAGTAATTTTTCTGTTTGAGTTTTATTTTCATCAACAGCTTGATACTTCATACCTTCCTCAGAACTTTCTTCTTCCGTAGTGTTTAGTTTATCATCATCTGAACCGTCTGTATCTGTATTAGTAATCATCTCAGCTACTGTTTTTTGAATTCCAGAGCTTGTTTCTTTGTATTCTTGCAACGTTACGTTCCTTGCAACCAGAATGCTCCGCTTTTCGGCATCATATAGGCGATACTTGTTTGAAAACCCTTCGTATCCCACGAAGATAAACTCTTTAGCTTTTGGTTCCCACACTCGACGAAATTTTTCTGGAATGTGTGCGAATGCTTTTGAACCAAAGATCTTTAGATGTTCTAAATGTGGCTTTCTGTTGAAAATTTGTTGGTAGACTGTTACATTTGGACTTTGCTTATCAAGTACTCGATTGTGAATATATACGGTTGCAGCAACCGCTTCTGCCCAAAGATACTCTGGAACATCTGGTTGTCTCAGCTTGTCTTGTTCTAGCTGTATCTTTGATAGTTCTAATCTCGCGTTTAACCCTTCCGTTTGATTGTAAGTTCCATCACAATTGCACGAGATAATTATCGCGAAAATCCTTTCAGTATTTGAGATACGAATTGAAATTGAATTTCTGGTCCCCTATAGCGCACTTGGATACTAGTAAAGTTACTAGCATTCACGAAATGATATTGACTCAATTCATGACATTTAAAAATGGATAAAATATATCATAGAGCACTGGAAAATTAGGATAAAACATAATACGATGAATTTCAGTAGAGGCTACCGATGGTTCCAATTGCGGAGTGTTGGATAAAATTGAATCATACGCTATACATACCATAAGAGTTTGTGACTGGTCAAAGTGTAGTAAGTGCAATGAAAACACCTGTGTTCCAATCTCAAAAATATTATCATTTTAGTTAATAAGTGATGACGTATGTTGCAAAAAGTCTGCCCCTAACAATGTTGCTAATTTTAAATCATGGACTGTTATAACCGGAAAGGTTGTAGTATATTGTGGCGCGATATCGGATTACCTATCTTTTCCAATATAATCTAAACCGCACTCGTCCACGTTCCGTTTCGATGTAATGTCGGGTTTCGGTACTTGAATTATTCATTCCGTTAATTCCGTGATTATGATACCCGGGGATGGGGAAGGGTTGTCAATTTTTATTTATTCCTAATTATAATCGGGATTATTTCCTGTCCTGTTGTATGATTCTGGGTAAGGGGTGTAGTGGAGTAGGAGTAATACTTCGGGTCTAATACTGTAGTACCGGTACTCTAGATCTGGTACTGTGGTACCGGTACTCTGACTCCAGTACACTAATACCAGTACTCTCTCTGGTGTTGGGTTAATTCCCTGCGGAGCTCTATCTCCGGGGTAGGGTCTGGATCTCAGTGGATACTACGACACCACGGATCTCTAACTCCGGTGTCGAACCCGGGTATCTATTGGTACTACTATACCACGGATCCCTAACTCTGCGGGTCTCCAACCCCGTGGAGCTCTAACTCTGATACCGCGGATCCCTAACACAGCAGATCTCCAACTCCACGGATCTCCCATTCCGTGGGTCTCCAATACCGTGGATCTCTAGATCTGCGTACCCCTAACTCCCCAAATCTCTACTCTGCGGATCCTTAAATCCACGGATCTCCAACCCCGTAGATCTCTAACTCTGCGGGTCTCTAACACCGCGCATCTCTACCACCGCAGATCTCTAACACCGGGGTTGGGTTCTACTCCTAACTCCTGGAAACCTATCAACCCACCTGGGTGAGGGGTGGATAGTACTAGTAGTTCTTACCTGGATGAATCCTTCCTGATCTACCCATGACTACTGGTCGAATACAAACAAATGGGGATGGGTTGGACAAAACTCAATCAGGCACCGAAGTCTCCGGAGTCACGAGTCAAGTCGATTAGGTCAAAACCAATGGGGACTCAACTGGATTTCCCGGTGTCCCCGAAACCAGCGGTGAACCTGCCGATAATTGTGTGCTGCGTTGGGTGCTCCATAGGTTGATGCTCGTCTTGGTCTCAGTTGTCACGCGGGTCTTTTCCGATTACTCTAGGCGGGGGCAGAACCCCGCCGAGTTCCCGGTCACCTCTGGAAGAACTTATGGAAACACTCACCGATTCGAAAATCCTAATGTTGGCTCGAATCTCTCTTCTCCCTCTGGCAAGAGACACTGGCCCTCAAGGGCACTTAGCAAGTTACAATAAGTCCACCTCACAAGTCCCTTTTTGTCTACTAATTATGAAAAAACTTATTTATTTGTCTAAGACAAAACTCAAGAATGATTATTATGAGACTTACAACTAAAGCGAAATATGTGTAAGCAATGGGTCCTAACGGCACTCCTTCTACAATCCTACTGACCCTCTTCTCTCTACTCCTAAAGGAGAACTAACCTCCCGCCTCTCCCGAGACATCCGCGAACCTTTTTATTTAAGCATTCAGTATTACCACAAAAACGGATGGCGAGTTCCTACCTTCAACGGATTTGTATTAGTCCACTCCTCCGTCCATACGACAAAGGAATAGGCTCATAGAAACCCCTACCATCCGTTTCTTGCCAAAATCCCAGAATACCCGGATACCTGAATAATTACCGGATTTTCCCTCACGCCACAATATTGACCAACCTAGATAACTGAGTCTGAAATACCCATGATTTTTAATAAATCATTAGTAATTCCGACTAATTGAATTTGGTTTTTCAACGGATGAAGCCCTGAAGCATAATCGTTATGAATAAGAGAACAAGAGGCACCAGTATCCAAGAGTGCAAATAATGAAAACCCGTTAACAATAATTGGAATACGAATTAAGCCGCATCTCGTTCTAACATGAAATACCAAAACCTCGGAATCACTAAGTGGTAAAAAGGAATCGGAATAAGTATGGTTAATCGTACTGTCGGAGTCTAACGTTGGAGGTATTGGCCATTCTGGAGATAACTGAAACGAATTGGTTGATATGGTGTTCGATTGAAAGATGGGCGGGGTGAGTATGAAGTGCTCAGATTTGGGGAAGCACGGTTCCGAAAATTTTGTTCTTGGCGATTTAACGACGAATTGGGACGATTCATAGAAAGATTTTGTCCACTCGGGAAAAAATACTGTGAATGTGTCGGTGGATTTTAAACTCGTGGTGCTCCCTCTTGAGAGTTTAAAGTAGTAGTAGGTATTGAAGAGGCACGACACATGGCTGAAACATGCGTTGAAATACCATGCAAATTATCTTTTTCTCCGCATACTAATTCTTATGTTACCACAGTAACCAATCCAAAATCTGTTTTCTCTCTACTGGACAGTCTTCCTGACTGTCCTACCAAGGATGCTCAACAAAAACAAGACCCAAGACATTACCATCATAGACCTCAATGTCTACTACTTGGTCCCTAGGATGCACTTATGCAATCCATTCTCCAGACTATAGATTCAAATCTTACAACTAAGACAGTACCATACTCCTACATCCACCTATGGTAGTGTTCAGCTCGACTCTTCCATGGACTACCAATACGCTAACCTCTATACCCTGAGTACCGATAACCGTCTACCGTTCTACGGATAGATATGAGGTATCTTTAACGTCCTCCAATATGACGGAGGAGGGAAGGTCTTGGTTGAAGATTTGGGTTCTCGTCTCACCGAGATGATTGATGTAGGCTACTGTACTGGAATTATCTGATTTGAGAAGTACGTCTTTGTTACTCCTTTTGTGAAGCATTTGATTGCTAGAAAAGATGCTTGAAATTACTGAAGATTGATGTGATTAAATTTTGATTTGTCGTCCAAACTCCATTGACCATTCGTTGTCTTGCTCTCACACCTGGCGCCCAAGCCGAACTGCGAAGCGTAGGATTCGAAAAACATGGTTGGGTTTGTTGTATAAAATGGGGCTGGTGGGATTGAGAGGATATTTATTACCCACCAACGGAGTTCGTGTTTGACATTCGGTTCCAATTTTGCTGGCCGAGGGCCATCCCGTTTCTCAATCATTGAATAAATGGTCTTGCATTCGTCGAATGTGAAGCGGGGGAAGGTTATACTCATTCATGCCGCTGTAATGAGCCAATGGATAAAATCCGGGCCAGTTGTTTGGGTGCCGTAGTTTCCCCCTGTATAACATCGAAACAAGCGGTTTTGATTATTACTCTTGTTATATGGTAACCCAATAGTCATGTCCTTGGAGTTTATGATAAACGCGAGAAACTCGATTACTTGTTTGGGCTTAAGAATTGATTTTTTATTAGTTAGGAATTCTACTGATACGTTTGTACTAGTGACTAACTTTGTGTCAGAAGTACATCCTGCCTCAGATTTATTGATGACGAGCCGTGTCATCTAGGTATGAAATGAAGAATCCTAGTGATCTCTAGGTATAAAACGATGAGTCGTAGTGATCTCAGATAGCTAATTACTGGTTTTTTGATGTTCGTGAATACGAAGGGGGCTGAGGATAAGAGAAATGGGAGACAATTGGGTTGATATAATTTGTTTCTCCATTTGAATTGAAGGTACTTTTTGTAGAAGTATGCATTGCGATGAAATAGAAAGCATCTTGGTCGTCTATCTTTATCATCCACATCTTTTGTAACAAGAGATCTTTAATTCGGAAAAGTTGCTCCATTTGAAATGATGATGAGTAATGAACTGGTTGAGGGGTGTTTTATTAAGACTGAATCCTAAACTTCCATTTTTTTGGGGTCAGAAAATTTGGTTTAGGAAAAAGGATTTGAAAGTAGGTTCGATGGCCTGCTTGCGTAAGAGCTTTTGAATTTCATAGTTCATTGCGGCAGCACTGTCATGAGGGAGTGTTGGGAAATGAGAAATATGTTTGCCATGTTGTAAGTGGAATTCAATCGTGTAGCCTGATTTGACAGTCTAACACCTAAGCGTCTTTGTAATTCTTTCCTAACTGTCATAGTGACTACTTAAAAAACCAGAAATAAATTGAAAAATCTCATCTGAGGTACTGGGTGGAATGTCATATGATTTTCGGACAATCGATAAAATCTCTGAAGGAATGTTTGATAGGATTGGTCACTCCCTACGAAAGGACTTTGATGTATTGTACAAAGCGAAGGCGTTTCCTGAGTGGTTCCATTGACCGAGTGAAGGAGTCGATGTCCTTCCACTCGATTGCTTCCTTGATGTTGCTTCTGAGTCTTCGACCAAATATTTAAACAGTGTAGGACCCATCGTTCCCTTCTCTTTGACATAAAATGTAAAAGGGAACAATGGATCCTATTATTACAAATAACAAAACCGGCACTTTTAGGAAGAAACTTTATTAGTTCCTTCCAAGTCGAGAGATAGAAACAGACAGTAATCTCCTTGGCCATGAATAATATTCATAATTATACTAATTATATTATAATTGCGACTCCAGTCGCTACACCATCCTCCCTCTTCCCTGTGGTGGGTGGTGTTCATCTTCTTAGCCGTTGTCCGCATTCTTCTGATTGATGCTTACGCTTCTGCGACGACGACTCTGCTTCTTAAATGTTCAAAATCCTCATCTGGAACATGAATTTCCAAGGTGTCCTCATTATTGCTCGTGCCAATAGTTTAACTCCTCCTCCTAGAGCTCCGCCTCCATGACTTCCCAATTCAGCGTTTGTTCCATAATCTTGGAACAGAATTCTTCTAAACGTTGGAAAGCCATGATCTTTGGCTTTTAGTGGGTTTGCAATTCGATGAATTTCAACTTCATCAATAGCCCACTTAAGAATTGACTCTAATTCTTATATTTCAAAAACTGTCGAAGTCTTTCATTGACCTACACAAGTCATTCTCAATTCTATGACTTGGTCAATGTTAGTACTTACTCAATTGTAAGTCCTTAGTTTTTTCAAAACTTTTTTCGAAAGAATGGTATACTACCGTTTCTATAATTTTTAGATTAAATCTCAACGTATGACAAATCATAAATTGCAATTATCTTTGCAATTTTCCATCACCCCCCTTCACAAAATCAGATTCTTTGACTTCTGTGATGATTTGTCCAATAAAAATGATTTCATTGTATCATCTCAATTACTCAATTTGTCCATTTCGGACTAGACTCATATCGATGAATCTAAGACTGTTACTAAGTCTGTTCATATTTTCTAGTTTTCAAAGGTTTAAGACTCAAAGTCTTCCCTATTTACGCATGCCATCGCATTTTAAATGCCTTCTTCTGCTCAATTACATCAATTTTTCCTCATTGATCCACCCAACTTTTTGAAGGCTATGTTGACCCTGCAGGACAACGTATTTAGCCTAATTAACCATTACTATAAGTATCTATAGCTATCCAATACATTAATCCAATTTCCATAACTGCCATTAATTTCAAAAATTTACAAAAAATTTTCACTATAGTAATCGTAATTACTCTGCTTAACTCTTGTAGGATTTAGTCTAAATCCTTAGTTTCTCAATTATTCTATTTCTCATACAAAAAGTGTATGTTTCAATTGCGTGATCGTGAAATCACCACAATTGTCTTTTTGCCTTCTGCAATTATCTAACAAGATTTCTAATCCAAAGACTATGGATTTAGGATTTAGACTTAATCCTCGAATCTTCTAAACTCTATCGCCCACCGAATTTCCCAATTATGTTTCATTACCATGCATTAAAATTACATATAGAATTACAATCGTAATTTTATTTACTCATTTATTCTTTTGTAAGCTACAGAATTTTGTCAATTTATTGCTTCTTAATCCGACAAATTTGCTTATAATTCTCAAAATTTTCTCACCTTAAAACTTCTCAATTTTAACCGAAATTTTTTAATTCTCATATATGCATGACTTTTCGAAGGTCACTTGTATCTGCAGGATTATGCATGTCAACTACTAGACTATTTCTGAGTCTCTGTAGCTCTATCATGCATAATGCCTATTTATGGACATGTCTACTAATCGACCGTTACGATGAGTCGACAGAATTACATGTGTACATTAATAATTTTTCATAAACTTTGAGAAATCCCTTCAAACCTAATCTCAACGATTTCAGCGAATATCGGTGTGATCAGTACCGGTTTCGTACGCTGATATTAACAATGAAAGTACTTACTCTAAATCTAAACTTTTTCGGAATATAAACTCTGTTCTCTGCGATACCTTATTCTTAACATAGCTAGATCATCGCTGAACCAAAATATTTATCTTGCCATTATAAGACTATGTCTAAGTCTTATAAAATCTCTGCTAAACAAAGATTAGTCTTAAACTAATTAATTTGCATCCTTTACTTTTCCTACTTTTGATCAACCGAACTTTTCAAAGAATAGTCGACCAAAGCATATTCATGTATTTAGGTTAATTGACTGTTACCATAAGTCAACTTTCCACCTACATGAACCAAAACAAGTTCATTGACCATTACCATAAGTCAATAACTTCCCAATCACATAAACCAAAACTAATTCTCAAGGACTAAGAGACTGCTTTCCCTACTTCTTAGTAACCGCAGCTAATTTACTTAGTATTATAAGTTCAATATATGACTTGCTTCTCTTCTAACTCTCAAATTCTAAATTATTCAACATAAGACTATGCAATTTTACATTTAACGTTATGACTACTGTCATTTTCCTTATTCCGCATAAAACTTCATGGGAAATTTAAATTATATTTATGCATACTGCAATGGAAATTACTATTCCTTCAGTATCATCTTCATTCTTTGACTAATTTACCCTTTCTACCATATTAGTTTCAGGGTAGTAAGGACTGGTGAAAATATAACTTATTTTTACATTCCTTACACATTTGTAGAATGAATTTACCCAAAAGTTCGCTTCAGTTACGGACAGTATAGTCTTTACAGTCCCATAACAATAAAAAATCTCATTTTCAGGAACTCGAACAACTCGTCTTGTTGTTGATGATCTCTTAGTAAATAATTCAACTCATTTAAACAATTCATCTTCTAATACTAATAAAAACCTAATTCCCATCTTACTAAATAAAATGGTGCCATTGAAATCTGTTTGTTCTTTCGAATACAGCGCTAAAAGGCTTAACACTTTGTAAAAGCAACCATAAGGCATATTATTCTCTGCATTTTCCTTAACTTCTTGGCAAATTTTACAAAAGTGAACATAGTTTCCGATGTCATGATTCAAATTATCCCAATAGAATCTAGAGTTAGTTCTCAATTTTGTTGATTTGACTGGATGTCCATCTTCGGGTACATCGTCAAAAATCTAAATAATTTATGTGAACAAATTCTTTGGTACCAAAGGAACCAAAATTGTTTCTTCAGGTTTATGAACTAAAACCTCTTCTTTTAGATTTTGTTTAGGAATACGCCGTTTGTCTTACGCCGACATTAATGTCATTCGTCCTTCATTCGAATCAAATGCATTATGATTGAGGAATTTTGCAACAAATTTTGCAAAAATCTTAATTGTCAAGATAAATTAGATACCAAAATTTGTTACAAAATTCATCAATCATACTGAATTTCATTCGAATGAAGGACGAATGACATTAAGTATAATGCCGGCGTTAGTCCTACAGGACTGACATTCTTATACAGAGTGTTATTCACTAACTCATATCTCACTTATTTTTTAAATTTTCTCTAATTTTAAGAATTTCCTCATTTTTTATTTGTTCCACTCTAACAATCTTTAGAGTTGAAACATTGTATGCTAAAAGTGCCGTAATTCTAGGTGTATAATGATATTCTGGATTATCATCCTCCATTTCCTGACCATTCACGTCAACCTGGACTGGAGCACGCGAAAGCTGGTCCACGTTTTCCCTTCCTGGTCTATGAATAAACTTAGCTTTCCATGAGTTTATTTCTAAAGCCCATGTCTTAAGCTTTAACTTTCCTTCGGATTTGCCATTCAACAAATGTCTGTTGTCTGCTTGAATAGTAAATTCCTGTTCTTCCCAAAATTCTCTGAGCTTATGGTAAGCCCAAATTATAGCATACAATTACTTTTCATAAATATGACACTTTTTCTCTGATTCCTAAACAATTTTACTTATAAATACTATAGATTTTCCTTTTCATCAAAATTTTGAACAAGTGCTGCACCTAACACAATATCTGGGGCATCACACTTTAAAAGTATAGGTTTTGTATAATCAAGTGAGTGTAATAAAACATCATTACAAATACTTTCTTGCAAAACCTGAAATGACTTTTCCTGATCATTTTTTATTAAAACATATCTACTCTCTATATGACCTAAATATGCGACTTCTTTTACAAAACTAACGGTTTCTTTTTGATTACTAACTTGGTTAGAGTTAGCCTCTCAAAAAGTAACTTAAATGTATCCAGCGTAATTCCAAAGTTTCAGAAAACAAAGATATCATCCATAAAAACTTTTCGTGAAAAGTCATCGAAATAAACTTCTAAAACTTTCCTTATCAACTGCTGAAATGTTTTATGGGCATTTTTCTCAATGCTACTATTTGCCAATATCCGGAGTCAAAATCTATGACTGAGTACCAATAGCCTGTTGGTATTAATCTAAGAATGGAAAAGGCATTTTCCATCAGAGTGGCATCATTCTTAGTATTATAAATCCAATAAATCTTTACATTCCTTTGAATTTCTAAATTCATATCTTACGATTTCCTATATTGTTTCTGCTAAGTCGGCTCTCCTTCTGAGTATAATATGGTAATTCCAATAATATGGTATAATCTATACTACCATGTTTCCCATCCTCCCTCACTACGGTGGGAAATTGTTTCAGAAATTCTTGAACCTTAGGAACGATTTCTATCTCTCAAATCTCTTCCCTCTCAGGTAGAATTACTGTAAAAATTGCCGAACCTCTAATACCAGTGATATCCATAAGTTTAAAGTTCTTAACAGGATCATCACTAAACCAAAATTCCTCTTTATCTAAATAAAAAACAATTTTTTGTCTTAAGAAAATCCCTACCTAATACACATTGTACCGGTAATTTTCTATAATATAGAATTTAAATAGAATGTTCATCCTCCGACTTCTAGGTAGATATATGTCAATTCCATTAATTCTACTTCTTCATTATTTATCATGATTAAATATACCTCATGTAATGGAACAATTAAGTTACTCAATAACTTATCTAAGTTCCTTTCCATAAGAGTATAAGTACATCCTGAGCCGAAAATACCTATAAACTTATCTTCCTTACTTTTCAAATTTACAATTGAAACTCCGTCAATTCTATTCTGTCTCAAAGTTGCGTAAATGACTGACGGTTCGTCATTTCCCTTTTCTAGTTTTAATTTTTATCCTGACTTTGTAATTTTTTAGCGCTTTGTAATTTGTAGCTCTCAAAAGACTTATCCTTAGTCTTTACAATTGCTGTCATCGCTACTCCCATAGCTGATGAGCAATCGAAAGATTTGTGACTGAATCCTTGACATTTGTAACATTGAATGTTACTTTTATCTTTACTTTGATTTTGGTAAGTCCTTGCTCTCGGAAATTCTGAACTTTCCCTATTTCTTTGACCATCCTGGCTACCTCTAATCGATATATCAGTTTGTGGCTGACGACCTTTATGCTTATGATCTTGATCCGAACTTGATCTGGTCTTTTCCCTGAATTTTGACCTTTATTTCCTCTAGTTTGGAAACTATTTCGGACTCTACCATACCAAGTTGAACTTCGATTCTGCTTCCCTACATAATTTTCCCTTTCATTATGACCTTCCTGCTTTTTCTCAGGTTTCTGATCATAGCTAACTAGTGGAGGTAAGGTTGACTGAACCTTATTATACTGATCCTGACACTAGTTTCGCATGAGCTTAACCTGTACGCTTTAAACAACTCCTCTGGTGTTTTGAAATCGACAGGGCCTAATGCTGTCCTTAATCTAGGATGCAAGGCTGACTTAGCTCTATGAGTCGACTCTTCTGTCGTCTCATTTGAAAAAAAAAATTTTTTTTGAAAGCCTAATTGTCATAAATATAAATCTCAAATGATTTATGACCTAATTGCTTCCTATTCTGCAATGTTTTCATGTGCTCATTAGAATCTATGTTACTATCATACCTACCTATAAATTCAGCTTTGAACTGAGCCCAGTTCATTTCTGCTTTAATTATATGATCTGCCCAAACTTCAGATTCCTTAGGTAAAATGCCTTTAATCAAGAAGTGTAAACTTTCTTCTTTGTGATTACCCGCCTGAAAATATCTTTCACCTGAAAACTTCATCTAGGTATGATTCGGCTAAAGTTTTCCTAGGGTTAAAAACTGGTTCTAGAATTGGAGTTGAACTTACTCCAAACTTGACATTTTGTACAGCTTTAGCTATCGCTTCAGCTTGCGTATCTACATCTACTGTAGCTGCTTGGTCTATTTACTGTCGCATGCTGTTACACCCTGAGCTAGCATAGCGTCAACCTCAGCTTTTGTGTAGGAAGTCATAACTTGACCTACCTTACCAAAAACTGGGTACTCTAAGTCGTCTGATCTATTTTCTGCCTTATTTTCTAAAATCTGAAATTCTAAGTTTATATTCCTTAAACTTCCAATCTCGGAATCTGTAGACTTAGAATTAGTCTTAAATGTTAGTCTACTTGACCCTTCGCCGGAGCTAACCCCCAATTTAGTGACATTCTCCCTAAATTGACTATTCGGAAGGGCTAACTTATTTAGTTCCCTAGTTTGCCTTGTGTTTTTACTCAAAATCTATGACTTAAGACTCTGAGTCTGGGTCCCTTTAAGTTTTGAACCTTTGTCCCTTTAATTCTGAGCAATTTAACCCTTAATTTCAACAAATCTAAACAGATTTGCCTAATTCTTTAAGAAATAGTACCGTTGAATCGATTAGTTCTTACTTGAACTGTCGATTCATAAGTCAGTACTTTGACTTTTTTGATTGATTAGTCCTATCTTAGACTTTCAATCAATTTAGCCAGGTCTTTGGCTTTTTTAGAATTGACTAGTGTCCTAACTTGGACTGTCAATTCCCTCAAGCCAGGACTTTGGCTTAACTTTTTGTAATCGAAAGGTCAAGGCATGACCTATTCAGTTACAAAAAGAAAAAATCCCTATCAAAAACTTTCCGATTTTTCCGACAAATAAAATTGCCGGTTTTCGCAAATTAATTCTACTAATTAATTTGCGAAATATAATCGCGCCGTAAAAACTCTTATGGGACCTGGGTGACCTTTGGTTGACCCAAAGTATCCTCTCCCTCGTTGGTCGGTGGTCAAAGGCAGACCGACTGTTGCCTCGATTAATCCCTCGGTGGATGACTGGAACTGGATGGCTGGATCTTGATCCGGTGGGTCTGGAACCACTGTTCACTTTTTAAATTTAAGTTAAAATTTAAACTTAAAAAAATAAAATCAAAATTGAAAAATAAAATTTTTCATAAAAAACTATGGTGCTTAGCACCTTCCCCTTTGGAAGTTTGTGAGAGACTGGTGGAAGACAAGTCTGTTGGCTTTTTTTTTTCTGTGGTTGGTTGGGTTTGGCCTTGAAGCCAAACCAAACCAACCTGATGGGACGGATTGGCGCCTCAACCCTTTTCCCTTATGGCCGCAGCCATAAAGGAAATAAGAAATTCCCCAAAAATCACAGTACCCCACCGATTGCTCGGTGGCTGGTCCTGACATGATCGCCATGTAGGACCCATCGTTCCCTTCTCTTTGACCTTTTAGGTCAAAAGGTTTCTCTTGACCGTTTGAGGAATTGGGGTTCATTTCCGAATTAGTAAATTAAATGATTCAATGAAATGCTGAATTAAATGAAATTATTACTTCTTAGATGTCTTCGGTATGCGAGCTGAAAGAATAGTGAGGATGATTAGGATCGCCAGGAAGGAGGGTGTGCTACTACGCATGACTATCCTTTCAAAACTTTAAATAGCTGGGCGCGAGCTAAAGTCGCTAGGTTAATATTTATAAATATTGAGGGTACCTGACAGAGAATTATTATTTATTATTATTATAAATTATTATTAGTAAAATTATTGGAATAAATATTTTTTATTTCTTCGAAACATTAAGTTATAAAATTATTAATAACTGTTTGTGCACAAAAAAATTGTAATTCAATTAAATTTTTGGTGTAATTGTCCCAACTCGGACAATGTAGCAATATTTGACTGTACTACCTAACCTAAATTAAATTAAAGAATCTCTTAAATTTTACCAAAAAAAAAGTTAAAGAGAGCTTACGCTATGGACGAATCACTTGGGCATTAGTGCTTGACAGTGGATAGTTAAAATTTTTATGTTGACGTTTTGCTTAATAATTGTATACTTTGTTCAAGTTCGATATATCGTTGGACCATTGGGTCATAAATCTAAAAATTATATGCAAAATTTGTTAATTATTGTTAGAGACTCAATAGTTAGTAATTTTGAAAAGATACCTCGGATGAATCTGGACTTGGTACACAGCATAGAGAGAAACCATGCTTACTTCCAACAATTTCAGAGAATTTCAGCATTGAGCCTTCCTGTAGCGCATGTTTTAGTCTGTAACAAGCACCCAAGTCTGCTGCATTCATTGTATCCTGATGTTATCAAAAATTTAGTTTTTAATGGAATGAGTTGGTGGTTAGAATTTCTAGATAGTTAGGTTATGTTATTACCTGTATGTACACAGAGGCGTTGAATACATCAGATAAAACTTGAAGGATTTTGTGATTAATCGATCCACCACCTGTAGCCAGTACTCGAGTATCTTTACCTAACAAAATCAGTAAAATCCAATTAAAATCCAATCAAAATGTTTTAGAGTGCTGTATACTGTATTTAGGCTTACTAATTTGACATCCAATTTTTTCAGCGTAGACTCGTTTAGCTAAAAATTGACCTTCAATTAATGCTCGAATTTCTATCTCCAATCCTGAGAATCTGAGAAGTTTTAATCCCTCCCTGTTAAATCGATGATCACCGGCTACAATAATCAACCAATACAATTAAAAGTTGGAAATATTAAAAAAGCAAAAAGAATTATAACCATTGACTTTTGGAAGAATTTCTTGTAGATCATAGTAGAATCCAATATTTCCAAAGTTTCCTCGAGGAGTTGAGTCAAGTAATTCATTGAAAAGTGTCCAAGAGTCTTCAGCTATTGCCTTCTTTATGCGTTCTCGGGTAAATGATCCATTTTTAAAACAAAGAAGACCCATATACTCTTCTGAAGATGCAATGGGATTGGTCAGGATATGTCCTTCTGGAAACCCTTCTTCAGGCAACTTTTTTAGTGATAAGAACACTGTGTCAGACGTACCCAGACTCACGGCGATGTCATCCGAACCCAGGCACATTCCTATATAGTAATTAAAATAGAAAGATATTTATTTTGAAATATTGATTACTTGACTTACCAGCAAATGAACTTGGATTATCTCCAGTAAATGATAAAATTTTACATTCAGGATTAAATCCAAATCGTTCAACAAAGTATGGAGAAATATTCCCTTGGATTGTCTCTGTTGGGACAGGTTGACCGAGTTTAGTAATCAAATCTGATCCTGGTTCTGTGATACCATCGATACATTCAACTGACCAAAATTTCTTCCTTAAATCCAATAAATTCATTCCCGAACCATCCGAGTAGTCAATACTTGCATAATCCCCCAAAAATATCGAACAGGCAAAACTGGACACAAGTGAAATTCTCTATAAATAGTCAAAAAAAAAATTTTTTTTTTTTTTTTGTTTTAGACCACAACACTGTGTACACTTTGTCTAGTTATCAATTACTTCAGTAATATTATACGTTTCTCGTCTTGTATGATATATTTTAGAAATTTGACTTCCTGTGAAACGCTCATAGGCTCGAGATCCTGTTAATTTTGATAGTTTCTGTAATAAACTTAAAGATTTACAAAATATTTTATAAAAATAAAAATTTTCATTACCTCTGGTCCTCCAATTTTCTCTTCTAATTTTGTACAAAATTTTATTGTACTTGAATCCATCCAAATTGGTGAATGTGAAATGCTGAAAGCAAATGCAAACTCTTCATGTAAAAAATTCCTTGGGTCCAAATTTTGTAAAGTATGTCTAGCATTGCGTTTCCAATATACGCTACCATGTTGCTAAAATTAAACAAAAAATTGTCTCATTTTATGTTCGTAGAGTTAAAATTATGAAAGATAAACTTGACAAATTATCACTGGTTTCGTTACCTGTGCAGCACCTGAGATTCCCAAAATTTGTTCAAAGATAACACCATCAAGTCTTAATTTTTCTAGAACAATATCCAATGCTTTTATCCACATCAGTGGTGGAGCTGTGACAATTTTAGGGTTCCGTTCATCACGATTTACTCCATTGCATGTTCTAAAAAAAATTTTTTTTTTTTTTGAAAATTTTAAAATCTAAAAATTCACCATTTTAAACACTTAATGAAAAACTGAATTGAACAGGTAGCGTTCGAACTCACCGAAATTCAGTCAAATCAGTGTCAAAATTAACCGTGGCTTCATGTAATTTTTCTAAATTTTCATTTACAACAATCGCTTTTACCTTGTAAGAACCAAAATAAATAAAAATTAGTAAATCAAATTGAAGTAAATGAGTGAATAATTAATTAATTAATTAAAACAACAAATTCATTAAATATTTTGTAAATTTACTTACAGATTGTGTGCTGATATCAAAACCCAAGTACATGATTAACAATTTCCCGTTGGGTATAATAAATTCAATTAATTTCTGTTAAAATTTTTGGTACTAAAATGATAAATTAGTTAAAAAAAATTGGTTTTAAAAATCAATTTTTTTTTGGTGGAAAGTAACCAACTGACTGTGAGAAATATAATAAAATAAGCTGATGATAATGAAAAAAAAGGAGATGATAAAAGTCAAGGTTTCACGCCAGAATAATTAATAAAAAAAAAATATTAACATCTTTCTACACAACTCTCAATCGGGCAATTCTAAGGTCGTGTTTTGTGGAAATTTCAGTTGAAATTGGCAGGTCGTGAAAATTGTATAAATGTGTAAATTTTTGTTAAAATTAACAAAAAATGAATTTTTGTTTAAAAAAAGTACAATAAGAAAGAAATTTTTTCCTGTATTATTTGTTATTTTCTATACACTTGGTTAAACTTATCGCTTCACGGACTGTTAAATAAGTGTTCGTGTTCATCACCGAACGCAAGACCAATGGAAGTCAAGCCTTCTTTATACGAAAAAATTATTGTCACTTTTCTAAAAATATTTAAAAAAAAAAATTTTTTTTTTTTAAACAGTGTTAAATAAACAAGAAATAAGCATAGTCGAGCAAATATGGTAAAAATAAGTACGAGAAAACTTACATTTTATAATAACCATAATCGAATCGACCATCTTTATTTTGCTTCTGACAAAACTCTGTCGTGAGATGCAAGACAGAATTTAAAATGAATGTCTCAGGTGAGGATTATTAGTAAATTTCAAAAAGTTAAAAAAATTTAACTTTTCCAAATTCGTTAATAACACAGTATTAAACTTAGAAAATGGTTAAAATTTTCCAGAAAATGGCTACAAATTTCCAGAAAATGGGTAAAATTTTCCAAAAAATGTGTTTGAAATGAGTAAACGGTTTAAAATTGAGAGAGGATAATAATAAAGGGTTATATAACGTAACGAGAGGATGAAAGTTAAGGTTTTACGTTACTCTGATAAAATGATTCAAAATTACACTTTTTTTTTAAGAATTTCGTAAAAAATTTTTTTGATAAACTTGAATAATATAAATTCAAATTCATTATTGTTTACGCAGTACCAACACATTATTGTAAATTATTTGTGAAAACGAAATAAGGTATCTGAAGAGAAAGTAAAATTGCTAAATAATTAATCCAATCTTTATCATTGACTGTTAATCTTCATACGCTTAAATTTAGTGAGGCAATTAAGGAATTCAATTCATCCATTTCTTCCAATACTTCGTCTTTTCGATGAATCTTGTCCAACTAGAAGAAAGAATCATAAGTAAAATATAAATTATAAAAAGATTTGAATTATAATTTTCTGAATGATTATGATTGGATGATGATACTTGGTTACCTGATCTTTTTCAGGATTTTGTAATTCTCCAGAACTAATTTTAAATTCAAGACCTTCTATATCTTTTAGTTTCTTTCGTAAATTCCGTAATCTTTTGACTGGATCTGTTGTACTCGTTGACTGAGTGATTTTTTCTGACAGTTTCGATGATGAGGATGATGATATAAACTCTTTTGAACTTAATGTACTGACTATAGATTTTGAACTAGAGACTTCTATTTCCATTCCTATTCCTTTACTTTTACTCTTCTTCTTCTTTTTTGATGATAATTTTTTCTCATCTTCTGATTCTTTTACAAAATTTAAACCTGGGATTTTTGTTACTGGTTCGTAGTTACCAATTTCAAAGTAAGACGTTTTAGGATTATTTGAACTTTGACTTGAAGAGACAAAATCAGCTGCAGAAAGACCCACAGGGTATGGTGATTTTTCAATTTGTTTTCCTTTGCTTACATACAAAGGTTGTTCATCTTGTGGTACATAACCATCACGGACTCTGATTGGTCGACGCCAAGTTCCGTCTGGTCGTTGTGTTGATGGAATGAAAGTATTACCTGTAAGTCATAATAATATTTTTATAATTTTGAGATACGAAATTGATGAGATAAAATATATGTAACAAATGTGGGGCACTCCATGTTTTACGTCACAACTTTTTTTATTTAAAGAGCTACGACCTTCTGCCTGGTGGGTTGCGTTGGATAATGGGAATTACATTGGCTGAACGGAAATTTAGTGATGAATCCAACGCAACCCACCAGAAGGTCGTAGCTCTTCAAATAAAAAAGTTGTATTCAGATTAGGAAGTGTTAACCATTATTGATGAATTTATTTTTTTTTTTTTAAAGTAAATTTACCTGTTCCATCATGGACGTAATTAATCGATGACATCTTCTCAAAATCTAATCCAACCGCAAGACTACTAACTCCAACAAATCTGAATTTAAAACAACAAAAAAAAAACTTTATAATACTTTTGACAATTAACGACAAACTTACTCATCATGATGGTTAATTCAATAATAATTAATTTGAGGAACTTGGATAATTATTATTGAAAACCCAAAAGCTTTCCATTGCCAAAATCTTTAAAAAATTAATGTTAATTTACCTTAATTAAGTTATAAATTCTAATATAACATTGTTACCTTATCAGTTTGACCTTATGACCTTTTGTGCTCGTATCGTCTTCACTTTACGGTTTACCACTGTCCAACCAACGACGATGAAATTGTTGTTAACATCGACTTCAGAAATATTTTGAGAAGAAATCAAATCTAAAAATTGAAACTATAATACCCACATAAAAATAGATGGCGACAATGTATGGAAATATTTATCGCGTGTTCATGATTCATGATTCATGAATCATGAGAGGTTCTTGTTAAATCAATTAATTTACCTTTTTTCGCTAAGCAAATTGATGAGGTCAAGTTAGGGTCATTATTTAGATCAAACCCAAAGTTTGTCATTGATTCTTTTAAAATCAATTAAGACAAAACTTAAGGAAAGAGATATAGGAATTTAATAATTTTAACCAAAGGAGTCATTAATTTCTTTTTGTTAAGTCGAAGGTCAAGGGTGTTAGAAGAAGTGTTAATAAATTCAAGAATATGTGATTAGTTATATTAATTAAGATAAAACTTACTTATAGATTTCCAGTTATAATTTTGATAGGGGAGTGTGTTGTGTAATATTTAAATTCGATTTTCAAAATTATCATGTTTTTTGGAAGAATAATCGTTGTTTTCTTCCACTTTAACCTTATTAATGTCTGTGTCAAAATTGAGCGTACTTGTGAATAACCAAATTTTTATTTTATTTTACCAAAACGAACTAAAACCTCGGATTTTTGTGAATGTAATTTTTAATTAAATATTTGAATTGGGCTTATTGGAATATTTAATTAAAATATTTATTGCGAATGAAATTCTTAATTTAGTATTTAAATTTTTATATATTTATATAAAATATATTTATATTATATATCATATTATATACAACATATATAATATATAAATAATATATTATTATATATATATAATATATAATATATTATATATTATATTAAAATATATATTAATACATTTTTATTATATATATTATATATTGGGCTTATTAGAATATTTGAATATTTGAATATTTATATATTTATATATTTATATATAAATATTAAATATATATGAATATATATATATGAATATTTATATATTTATTTTACAATAAATATTGGAATATTTATTGTGAATGTAATTCTTAATTAAATATTTGAATTTCTCTGAGGGCAATGAACTTTGCTGCGAATACGCAGACGGATAAATGCTCCTCTCACAATGGTTTATTTAGTTTCTAACATTCGTATGCTGCAGATTTGAAAGTGTTGTTTTGGATATTCACAAGTACGCTCAATTTTGACATAGACATTAGGCAGATTCTCGATGATCTTCAAAATGAGCTGAGTTCCATGAATTTTTTAATAATTCTTGAGACTGGATTGTTGCTTCATGTGCTGCTTGCTGATCATGATATCCCGCTCGAGCGGCATACTCTGCTGGTGAACAAGGACAACACACTATGGGTAAGTCACAATTGATATTTGGACAGACATCGTCGAGAAAGCACCGATAGTTAACACAGTCAATCACTGGTGGAGATTTTGGACAAATGTGTTTCATAATACACTGTAAAAAGTTAAAAAAAAAAATTTTTTTTTTTTTTTTGAATAATTTGTTCATTTATGTAAAATTAACAAATCTGTGCTTACAGCGATAGCTGCTGGTTTTGCTTCTGGAATTTCATATGTTTCCCAGTCGAGGTACTTCAAAAGTACACAATAGTTGACACGACAAGGATCATCACATTGTTCAAACCTAGTCAATGAGATTCAACAACCAATAGGAATGGATAAAAAAAATGAAAATTTGAGAAACATTACTGATCCACTAAGAAATTGATTAGTTCCGGCCGCACAGGTAGTCTCGCTCCCTTGAGTAGCTGACGGAGTAGGTCACGCTCAACGTAACCAGAGCGACATGTGTCATAGTGACGAAATGTATACTCCAATCGTTGAAGTAAGAATCGATCAAACCTGAATTTCTTTAATTCTGTATGTAAGATACACCTAAATTCAAAAAAAAATTTGAAATTTTTTCAAAAAATTTTTGTTTTATTACTCACCGTAATGTTTCCATATCTGGGGGAGGTTGTGGATGGGTTACTCTGTAACCACGAACTATTGTTTGTATTTCGTGTTCACTTAGTGATTCTTTTGTGAGATCAAGAACAAGACAACGGAAATCACGAGCACTCATTACACCATTTTTCTGTCTGTCATTAGTTTCAAAGGAAAGGAGAATATCGGCTGCTTGATATGGTCCAAAGGCTTCACGCACTTTGTCTAGAATTACCTTCAAGTTCGATTGTGGAAACTAGAAAATTAATAATAATTTAATAAAAATGAAAATAATTGATGGTAGGAATTGATTGGTTACTATGGAGTAGTGATGTTCCATGTAGCTTAGAGTACGATCATCTGCATAGAGTAAAATAAATTGAAACCCGTTGATATCGAGCATGTTCCCTACGAACATGTCTTCTGGTAAATAGTATTCTGAAACTTTTGAACGATGACTGTGGTTTTGAGAAATATTGTTACTTCTCTTCACATTTGTACGTGCCAAGAAGTTTCCTCGAGTATTACCTATACCATAAATTTCAAAAATTATAAAAAATTTGTTAAAATTTTTGAAAAATTTTTGAAAATTTTTTGAAAATTTTTGAAATTTTTGAAATTTTTTGAAATTTTTTGAAAATTTTACTATTGATGAATGAGTAGTTTCATACCAGTATTGGGATGTTGATGTTCCAAAATTTGAATAGATGAGTCAATTATAAAGTATTTGATTGTAAATAGTCTTTCCGAATTCACTTTGTGTTGAGCATCAGGAATACTTGCGGAAAACATAAGCACATCACTGTTACATTATAAAACATAAAGTTTCGTGAAATTTTTATTTATCATGAAATCGTTTAGGTTTAGGTGACTTACTGACTCGGATCCATAAGTAGACTCATTAATTTGCTTTGTTGTGATGGCTTTATCCCAACATTATCCACTTCTAAACTACTTTGCGCTAATCCTCCTGTTTCAAAGAAGAATTTCAAATCAATGAGTAAATCGTACCTTTTCAATAAGAAATTAGTAAGTAAGCATACCCGGACATGCAGTTGGACTTTCGTGACAACCAATTGGTTCGTCAAGAACCAATGGTGTAAAATCCTCTACTCCATATCTATCCCTATAGTAAGATTTAGTGAACTCATCAGTCTCTGTGAGTATAAAGGCTCTTCCGTAGACACTAATTGTTGCTCCAATTCCAAAATCTTTGTCTGTGTATGCTTCCCGTCCAGGATGACCTACAAATTCCAAAGTTAAGCTTAAATCACATTATGTTACACAGTAAGATTTACCTGTGTACAAGCGATCTGTCAAGAAACTGTCACTAGTGAATTCTCCACATTGGTTAACAAGTTGGCTCATGTTGAGTACTTCATAAGCTTCGTCGGTGAAACCCGGTAAGTGTAAGAGGTCTTTTGAATTCTACATTTAAGACAATGATTAGTTGAATTATGAAAACATGTTTTTTTTTTTTTTAAATTTATACAATTCTCTAACCTTGAGAAGTCTCTGACGTTTTAAAAATAGTGGATTTGTATCACCATCTTGTTCATCCAATATTTCTAAAATTTCAATAGTGTCATCTTCCAAGTGATAGAGAAAGACAAATTTTCGAAGATGACCCTTGTAATTACAACGGTCATCCCAATAACCCCAAAATCGTAGTACTTTTCTTGTATTATTAAAAAATTTGAGTCCTTTTTCCATAATTCGACAGTTCATCACTCCACTTCGTTTTGTAAATTGTGTGTGAAGAAGAGACTAAAAATAAAAAATAATAAATATGAGTAAAAAAGCAAGATGTATCGATTGATCAGAGTGTGGTGTTAGTGGTTACCGCTTTTCGATTTTCTGTAGCTAAGTCAGGAGGTGGATCTAGGTTGTATGGTACTGGTGTACCACGACGATTTAAAAATCGACGAGTAAACCCATCACAACCATAAATAAAGAATCGTTTCCCATAAAATTCAATTTCACATCCAACATTCAAATGATCAAGGGTATAGAATTCATCCTCAGAAGGTGGACTCAATGGAATTTTGTTTCTGTAAATAAATTTCCCTTGATGATACCCTGGGTCATAAGTCCGAGGTTCGTTAACGTCAATTGTATCATCTTCTAAATAGAATCGAATTTGACAGTGATGGACACGATAAGTTTCTAATGAAGACTCTAGGATTGGTTCTTGAAAGTAGGCAAAAAATCGTAGAATCTATAACAACACAAGTGACAATAAATAATGAAATGTAACAGCCAATGAGAATAATGTATTTAGTAGTACCATTACCATTGTGTCGTAAGCGATCCATGATGGTTTAGTAACTTTCTTGATTGTAAAAGGTGATTTGAAGAATTCAATTGTTTCTCTATTAAATCGACATGTCTTCTGTAACAAATACACAATAAAACATTCCAATTTACTATTAAATGTGACAAAATATTTCAATATTATCAAAAATTATAAAATTTCACCTGTTTTTTGTCAAAAATTTTGTTATATGTCAAAACATTACTGTATATGTCTTTGGCACAATCCGCAGAGGTCCAAATAGATTGTTTTGATTTATTTTTACTACACATTCTAAATAAAATGTTAAGTTTATAATAAACTCTCCAATTATTCCAATAATGTGGTAAGATTATTAAAAATTATTACATTTACATATTATATTATAATAAATTATATAATAAGTAAATATTATAATAGTATATAAATACAGATTATATAGTAAATGTAAACGGAACTGCTAAATAGTATAATAATTGATTTGTTTAGAACATCGAATAGTGTGAATACTTCAGTCTCTATGAAGATTCGTTGCTTATTTTTAAACTCAAAACAAAAATTTATGATTTTGTAGAAAGAAAAAAAACAATAACAAAAAATGAGAAACGAAATTTTGACACAAAATTTTTCGAAATTTTCAAATAAAACACAAATTTTGCCAAGAAACAAAACCATAGACGCAACGAACCTTTGTTACACAGTTGAACTAGAGTAACCATTTTATCAAAAATTTCTGATGACTATCCGTTAACTTATTATAACAATTGAAATTCGTTAACTTATTTGACGTCATTGTAAATTATTTCGAAAATCATAAGTTATGATTTTCGTTATATAACCATATAAATAAGATGTCTTAACGGTGGTGTCAAATCAATGGTCAATTGGTCAAATTTAAGAACTGAAAATCTACAACTCCATTTTGTTAAATTAATTAAAAGCGTTCGAGACTTTTGACATGTTCTGACCAAAACTGTTTTTTTTTACTACCCACGCCCCACGCCACGCCACGAGTCATTAGAACAAAGAGCCTCTCATCCTCATCATTTTCATTGGTTTACACAAAAATTATTATAATTTGTGTGTGCAAAAAAAAAAAAAAAAAAAAAATAGCTCTTGTGTAAAAATCTGGTATAAATTCCATGGAATTTTGGCGTGGGTTGATACTCTTCTCGTTAACAAGATCTCAGGGAAACTGAATTTATTTGTAGATGACACACATATGAAAACTTGTACCTTGAGTCATTCAATATTATCATTTTACTTACGAGACGGAGCCATGGCCAAGGCTCTTCCAAAAATAATTTTATAATTTTACAGAACATTCTAATATAACTTTGTTTGAATTAACTTTGAGTAAAATCAGGTGTAAAAATTTTGGCAAAAAGACATTGATAAAGTGAAATATATTGTATTTTGCAAATGTTTGTCGTATTTAGTATATTTTAACAAAAAATTTATAAATCGAACCTGTATTTTGACCCAAAGGGGTCAAGGTTGTTGTAGATATTTATACTTGAGCTAATGAGATGAAAGGTGTGGAACATGAATTATGTATCTGGGATGTAGAAGATGAAGCATCATTCCACTTTTAGAGGATTCAGAGGAATTAATAGTGCATAGAAGTTCCTTAGTTTTATGACGACCGCTTGTTCTAATCTTACTCTCAAAAAAATCACGTCATCCGAGATATAACTGTAAAGAAAAAGAAAAAAAAATTTGAAAGACTCAAGGCGNTATAACTGTAAAGAAAAAGAAAAAAAAATTTGAAAGACTCAAGGCGAAATGTAAACATTTTTAGAACTTGATGAAAACTCTTAGAATTTTTAGAATCTTAGAATCATTCGAGACGAAGTAAGATCAGATTCTCAACACAATTTTCTCCACAACTAGGAATATTACATATTTTTTTTTTGTTATTAATAAATCTTTACCAAATTTGCAAAATTCCAGTTATCAGCTTCAGCTATCTATCAAACTCTCCGTCTTGTGTAAGTAAATCCAGAACATCTGCCCTTTTGGCTTCTTNGCATAGAAGTTCCTTAGTTTTATGACGACCGCTTGTTCTAATCTTACTCTCAAAAAAATCACGTCATCCGAGACATAACTGTAAAGAAAAAGAAAAAAAAATTTGAAAGACTCAAGGCGAAATGTAAACATTTTTAGAACTTGATGAAACTCTTAGAATTTTTAGAATCTTAGAATCATTCGAGACGAAGTAAGATCAGATTCTCAACACAATTTTCTCCACAACTAGGAATATACATATTTTTTTTTGTTATTAATAAATCTTTACCAAATTTGCAAAATCCCAGTTATCAGCTTCAGCTATCACCTATCAGCTTCAGCTATCTATCAAACTCTCCGTCTTGTGTAAGTAAATCCAGAACATCTGCCCTTTTGGCTTCTTNTATCAGCTTCAGCTATCTATCAAACTCTCCGTCTTGTGTAAGTAAATCCAGAACATCTGCCCTTTTGGCTTCTTTTGATATATAAATAACTTGAGAATTATTAGTGTGATGTAATTAATTTAGGAAATATATACTTTTACTTGTTAAATTGGATTCTTGAGAGATGATTGGTAGTCATGAAGAGAATTTGGAACGTCCAGATAGATTTCGACCAGCTTGGCCTCCACGAGGAACAGAAAAACCTTTGCCGAATATTTTCACACGATGTTCTGATAGTAAGTTATTCTTCTTCTAGTAGTCTTGACTCTAGAGTCACCTTTCATAATTTTCTTAAAAAAAATTATTTTGTTTATAATTTTTTTTTTGAAAGAATTTAAGAAAGTGACATGGCCACCTGAAGGTTATGAAGAAGAAAAAATTATTGGACCACCTCCCAATAATGTCTTACTTTTGGAAGATATTCCTTTAAATGACGATGCTTGGCGACCTGTAGGGACCTATCAGGCAGCTCCAACGGTTTATGCTGAAGAACCAGAGGATTTGGAAACTTCATGGCCACCACCGGAACCTATTGGTTATAAATCAAATAAAAAATTGTTAGATATAAGATCTGAAATTTAAATTAGTAATAATATAATTTTTTACAGACACGAGTGAAAAAGTTATCCATGATCCAACACGCCCAAAAAGAGCTATCCGAGACTATACGGTCCATTTTAAAACAAATGAAACGTCTGATACGAAACCTTCATACAATGTCCCACCTGGGACACTTCATGTCTTCTCAAAACGTGGAGTTCTCTCTTACAATACACCTGAACTTGGTTCTGGACGACCCAAGGACAAGACACAACAAATTTGAACCTTACTAACCTCCCTTCATAAAAATTGATCTGACCTCTTTGATCAAATTTTAAAATATTACCCTGTTTGATTAGGATTAAAATTCTACTCATCAGTTCACTATTATACACTAACAAGAAGAAGAATATGTGAACGTTTTTTTAATTTTTTTGTTTCACACGAAGATTGTAAAGCAAAAAAAAAATTTAAAAAAAAACGATCATATATTCTGATTGTTAGTGTGACATGCTTGAAATTAAATTAAAGAAAAATAAACCTCCAACATTCACTCTTGGAAGCCTCCTGCTCTTTAGTGTGATTTTACACTATATTAATCCTTTTAGATTGAATAATAATTTAAAAAAAAATTATTGGAAATTGGTGACTAATGACATGATAACTAAGATATCCTAAGTGTTACGACATTCGTGATCTTTCTCTGCTCAATCGATTCCCATATGCCCTCGAAACAACATTCCAAGCGTCCATCTGTAAATATAATTAGAAAAACAGTTCGCCATTGTTTAAAAGGTGAATGTTGGTGAATCTATGGATTTATACTTACGTATCGGTCCATACACATTGCAACACACTTCTGCTCACCGCTATCCAAGCTCGTCCCAGGTTTTGATACACATTTTGTGAAACACTTTTGTGTCATTTTCTGTGATAAAAAAAGTCATGATGTCGTCATTCCGAAAACCTTACTTATTTGTATTTTTAATCGTGACAATCACTTCTTGGTTGTCAACGAAGGCTGTGCTCAAAATTTTTAAGTTCATTTTTAAATTTTGAAGAATATTAATATTGTCTTACGGTTAATAACTCTTGAGCATTGACCACAGCAATTTGTTGTTTGACCTGTTCCATANAATATTAATATTGTCTTACGGTTAATAACTCTTGAGCATTGACCACAGCAATTTGTTGTTTGACCTGTTCCATAATCTCATTTTTGTTGACATTTCCACCACCACTAACGTTACCAAAATCCATGGTTAGGCCTGGGCTAGATTAGGCGGTTACGTAAAAAATTACGTTATAATCGTAAAAATTCAGCTGTGCTTAGTAAACACTGCTTACCTTAAAGACTGCTTAAATTTGTCCAAAAATTTTTAAATTGGTTCAACCAACCCCTACTGCGTCTTCCGTCGCAGTCAAATAGGAAAATCACGGTGTGAGAAACTGAGATTTCACAGCGGACCGTGGAACACGTGGCGATAATCGATAACTTATTTCAGAATTCAGACCCTGACAGACAACTTTCTTTAATTTTACAAAGTACAAAATCAAGTTCACGTGAGCTTTGACCTTCCCGCGAGAATGATATTCACTAAATGCGGAAGTTTCACACCCAGAATATGGGTGCAGTATTGCTAGAGTTGGGCATAAACTAACCGGGTGTAAACTAGTGCAGCACATGGCTCTGGCTCAATGGCTCTGGCTCTGGATCTGGCTAGTGTTCTCCATGACTCCATGTTTGGCTGGAGTCAGAGTCATTGACTCTGAGAGTCATGACTCTGACTCTTTAAATGTTGGGAGTCGACTCTCGGAGTCATGACTCTGACTCCTTGAATTTCGGGAGTCGACTCTGAGTCAGAGTCAGAGTCATGACTCTCGACTCCGGAGTTACATAATACAAAAATGGAAAATCGGGTCTGAAATTGAATTTTTTTTAATACATTTAGTTTTCTTGTTTCTAAGTTAGCTAATTTTCTCAGTTTCCTGGACAATAAGAAACTAAAAAAGCCACTTTCATCAGGTTAAATAAACAATTCGTAACTTTTTTTTTAATATTTATTTGTAAAAATAACTATCGAAATAATATTTGCATGTAAATTTTGTTAAAAAATAGTCCCATATGCCCATGTGCGCATGTTTCAAAAGAGTCATGACTCCCAAGTCTGGGAGTCGACTCCCAGAGTCATGACTCTGACTCCCAAAACCCTTGGAGTCAAAGTCATCAAATGACTCCCGGCTCCCAAAAACCCTGGGAGTCAGAGTCAGAGTCATGACTCCGGAGTCAGAGTCATGGAGAACACTAGCTCTGGCTCAAGCTGGCTCACAAAAATTTCTGAGCCAAAAACAGTACATGGTTCTGGCTCATGTAGTAATTTTGAGCCAGAATCATGGCTCTTGACACAGCTCAACAAAACTTGCGAGCCATGGCTCAATAGGTCAACTTTTTCCCTAAATTCTTCCACTTTTCCCTTAATTTTTCTTTTTCTTCCTTCCAAATCATCACTTTCTTTTAATTTTCGGAATTTTTGGTTACTGAAAGTCAATTTGCCTTTTGCCATTTCATAATTATGATTTGTGTTGGCTTATTCCCACTAGGTCATTCTCAATTTTAGCAAAATGTGCATATTAACGGAAATTTTTTATTTATGTTGAGCCATGAGCAATGGCTCATTGAGCCATGGCCCTCGCTCATGAGCCAGCTCAACAAAAGTGCGGAGCCAGAGCCACGGCTCATGAGCTGGCTCACCGCTCGGGTGAGCCATGAGCCATGGCTCATTGAGCCAGTGACTCTGGCTCACACAAAACGCTAAGCCATGCGAAACACTAGTGTAAACAACGTGACAGTTAATTAAACAGATTAAATCAATTACTTAGAATGTATCTAGAACGATTCCACAACAAAATTTTAACCAAGACAATGAAAATTAATTTTTTTTTATGGTGATGTGAATCACCAAAAGTTGTGATACAGAGGACTCAATAAACTTTCCCCGAAGTCGTGTGGTAGAAGTTCTACGTTTTAGGTACGTTAATTCCTTGCGTACAAACTGCCCTTGCGTATAAACCGCNAGTCGTGTGGTAGAAGTTCTACGTTTTAGGTACGTTAATTCCTTGCGTACAAACTGCCCTTGCGTATAAACCGCCCTTTCGTATTAGCTACATGTATTTTATAAAAACCTTTAGAGCAGGGACTTTGAAGTGGTTTGGGATGGTTAAAACTAGTGAANACATGTATTTTATAAAAACCTTTAGAGCAGGGACTTTGAAGTGGTTTGGGATGGTTAAAACTAGTGAATAGAACCGTTTTACCGATTAATTTTCGAAATGGAACAAAATTCAATAATAAGTGACGCAACTTCACTGCTAAGTACAAGCTTTTGGTTAGTCAAATTTAGTCTATTTAGTCTAATTTAGTCTATCTAATTTTAGTCTCTTCACATTTTACCACCGGGCGATACAGAATGCTCATCATTTCATTGAATGTTAATATTTTTTAGGTGTGTGAACTTACACGAAGCGTAAGAACTCTCAAAGCCGCCAGGCAATACAATGTTGATAATCAGAATGTGAGATGCTGGCGAAAGAAGATAGATTCATTGAAGCAGACCCCGAAAAAGAAGCGAGCGAACCGTCAAGGTTAAGCGAAATGGGTGACTTTGGAGCAAAAATTGAAACAAATGGATTCTCCATTAAAGACAGAATCAATCTCGAATAACAACTTGCATAGTTAAGTTTTGAGCGAAAGCAATGGCGAGAGAGCGAAACCATACCGACTTCACTGAATCCAATGAGCGGTTTGAAAACTTCAAACGGAGAACAGGGCTCGTTGTCAGATTTCGCAAACGGATTGGTCAACCGCTTCTTGCAGATCATTTGGAGAAGGTTCAATTGTTTAGGGCATTTGTCGCTGAAAAAAGGGAATTGGGAATGTGAAACTAGAAAACCTCATCAACATAGATGAGATACCTTGTTCCTTTGACATGCCCGATTATCGTACAATGAACGAAAAAGGAAAAGAAGATATTTTAATTGTGACAACTGTATCAGAGAAAAGTAACTTTACAATTGTCCTGGGAGTGACAGCAGCGGGACAAAATTTTACACCAATTGTAATTTTCAAAAGGAAGACAAAAAAAATTTCCATCAAATATAATTGTCGTGTAATATTTACTTGAGGCCCTATTCTTAACAGTCATTTAGCTGATCCTTTACTTTTATCACTTTCTGTTTCTATTTCTGTTAGTTATGGTATTTTAGAAATTTGCTTTATGAAATGTAACGGCACGGTATTTATTGTTATGAATTTGCTTATTTCTTATATTTCAGGGCTAATTCGAAGGGATGGATGGTTTTGTTGAAGATTGGATGTTGACATCGTGGAAAGAAAGACCAGGGTCCTATGCCACAATCACTGACATTGTTGATATTGACATATCAACAGTTGACATTGACAGAAATGCTAAAATAACGCGCCACGAAAAAAATGTCATATTCAAGGATTTTTGACACTTGTCAAAATTTTCTGACATTTTTATGTCAAATATAGTAAATATATTCGGTTTATTTTAAATTTTTCCTTGACACCAAAATCAGTGGATGGTATGAAATTTTGTCTTAGTTTGTATTATTTTTTTAGTGGAAGAAGCACTACGTCAATATCCTCACTGTCGCTACTACTAGAGTCGCTGACATTAAACGTAGCCATAAGTCAACAATTTTTATACAAAAGATTTACTTTTCCAAAACGGACAGACGTAAATCCCTCTGTCAAATATTTATGACATTTTTGACAAATATAAGTCAATGTCGTACTGACGAAAAAAAAGTCAATGACATTTACTTGTAAAATGTCAAATTCTCCCTGTCGAATGTCGAAATTCATCTGTCACTGTCATATGTCACTACCATCTTTGTGGCGTGATATTTTGTGTAAATTGTTGACAAATACCTGTGTATGTCAATATGTCAATATGTCATTAGATTGGGGCATAGGACCCAGGGGATTTTTTCACAAATCCGAAAAAGTCCGAATATTTATTTGTTTATGACGCTTGTCGAACACACTTGATTGCAGATATTAAATACGTCGTTCAGAAGTATACTGAGCTTGCTATAATCCTTAGAGGACTTACTAAACTTTTTCAACCATTGGATATATCCGTCAACAAGTCATTCATAAGGCAAATGCGGAAGCAGTAAGGCGAATGGATGTTGAAAATGGAAGTAGCTACGTATACTAAACGCGGGCACCGTGGAAAGTGAGTTAGTCTACAGTATGTTTGCGGATTGTCGAAGCTTGGAGAGAAGTGTCGCCTGACTCAATTAAGAATGGATTCGAAAAGCCGGGAATTGAATCTTACTTGAATGAAACAGATGGAGACAACAAATCGTTTCTAGAAGCGAATTTTGGAAATAAAGATGTCAGTGACAGCGACTTGAATCAGAGATTAGCTCAGATTGAAATTGAGGACGAAGATGAAAACAGTCAAAATTTAGAAGACCACTTTTTACTCAAACAAGTATGGAGTCTCTCTTAAGTGCGACTTAAAATGAACAGATGATAGTGAAGCGGTGTGAGTGGGTATTCCTGTCCACTCGTTAAGCATGAGAATCAAAAATGTAACGTGATTTTGTTTCAATAATATCGCAACTTAAATTTAGTTTTGCAAAGTACGTCTACCTAAAAATTTGCATTTGGATATTCAGTATGTCACGAATTACATCAAAAATTGCTTTATTACAATAAAATAATTTGCACTTATTTTTTAATAATAAAAAATAAGTTCAAATTATTGAAATTGTAGTTATGGGCTAAAATTATTACTGCCGCATCATGTCGTAAGCTCTTCTTAATGAATGGGCCCGTATTCGGATTTGTACAGACTTTGCCCATCAATGACAGTAAGAATTCCGAGTTTAATTCAATATAACGATAGAGAAAAATTGTTGGAGCAAAAATTAAATTTTCAATTTGAATAATAATTCAGCTTGCCCGAACCTGAGGGTTGACACTTGGTTTGAAGAGGAGACAGAAGATTGATTGATTCGTAAAAAGGTAAGCAAAATTGGTTCCTTAATTGTTGCAGTTGCTAGTATGTATAATTAATCAAGTATTTTTTAGATTGCAAAGTTACAAAATGAGTCGAGCAATTATTCATCAGTCACAGGCACTCAGATTTACATTGCGAAATACCTGCCAAAATACACTTCATTATCGATCAATATTTACAGGCACTACTGGTGTAAAAATTAATCATAAAAATTTGAATTTTGATTTTAAGAATTTAATCAACTGTAGTCAACATAACATCAATTTAGTCAATTCCAATTACAATCAACATAGAAATTACTCATCACATTTCACATATGTCCCTGACACAGTTCCGTCTTCAGAGGGTGAGACAGTACGAATGAATTTCTACCAGGCTGTCAATAATGCAATGGATATTGCATTGGCTTCTGATCCCACATGTGGTAAGTTCATAATAATTATAGAAAATAATCTCCTTTTAAAAGTATTAAAATAATCATAAATAAATATTACTGTTTATAATTATTATTTAGTGTTGTTTGGAGAGGATGTGGCATTTGGTGGTGTTTTCCGCTGTAGTCTTGGACTCCAGGACAAACATGGGAAGGATCGTGTTTTTAATACGCCATTGTGTGAACAAGGAATTGTAGGATTAGGGATCGGTTTAGCTGTTGCTGGATGTAAGTTTCCCATAAGAAATCACTAAATTTGTCGGCTCAAGTGTCTCACGAGCAGTTATAATTCTTAATTTATTTTTTCAGCAACGGCGATAGCAGAAATACAGTTTGCTGATTATATTTACCCAGCATTTGATCAATTAGTAAACGAGGTAATGTACACTATCGACTATCGGGACTTCACCACTAAATAAAATGTGAATTGTAATGTTAAAAATGTAAAAATTATCTTCTTAGGCATCAAAATTTCGCTACAGATCTGGGAATGAGTTCAACTGTGGGAAGTTGACCGTTCGAGCTCCATGTAGTGCCGTGGGTATGCTTCATTTTCATTTTATTCTTTCTTTCTTCAGTTAGAATCAAATATGAGAATAAATTGTTGTTTGTAGGTCATGGAGCACTTTACCACTCTCAGTCACCAGAAGCCTACTTCGCACATACCCCTGGACTTCGTGTGGTCATACCTAGAGGAGCTATTACAGCCAAAGGTCTTCTTCTTTCTTGTATCCGATCCAATGACCCTTGTATTTTCTTCGAACCAAAAGTACTCTATAGATCAGCAGTCGAGCAAGTTCCTACAAAAGACTATGAAATTCCTCTAGGGAAAGCAGAAATTCTGGTCGAAGGTGACAATGTAACTCTGATTGGGTGGGGAACTCAAGTAAGATTATTTCAATCTCATAAAATCGTATTAATCATCGGAACCATCATCGGATGTTCACATTTTCAATCATTTGATAAAATTTTAGGTTCATGTCTTGAGAGAAGTTGCCCAGTTGGCGCAAGACCGTTTGAATGTTTCCTGTGAAGTAATTGATCTGATGTCAATTCAGCCCTGGGATTATGAGACTGTGATTAATGTAAGAAATATCCTCATTGCTTGATTTCTCTTCACTTGTTTTTTTTAATATAATTTCTTACTTTTAGTCTGTAAAGAAAACAGGACGCGTTGTTATTGCCCATGAAGCTCCTCTTACCTGTGGATTTGGTGCTGAGCTGGCGGCTACAGTTCAAAAAGAATGTTTTCTACACTTAGAAGCTCCGATTCAACGAGTTACTGGATTTGACACTCCTTTTCCTCATGTACAGGAACCCTTCTATTTACCTGACAAGTGGAGGTGTTTAGAAGGAGTACGAACAGTTGTAGAATTCTAATTTTCAATCTAATGAAATGAAAATTTTGTGACTTCAAAAAAACCATAAAATCTGTGGCACAGTTAGACAATGAAGTTAAATGTGAAAAAATATTTGAAGAAATAGCGCCCAAACCCTAATGCGTTTTACTGAAGGACTAAACTGCCAAATTTTATTTTCGTAATGTAACAGATACAAACTCTTTTAGTGACTTAAAGACAGATCTGGTAAAATGAATCCTAAAAATCGAGTCTATTTGACTCGATTTTATGGTTAGATTTAGTTTACTTGAAATGTTAAAAAATTGATTGAAAATTGTTTGCGCTTATTAAAAAAACGAAGAATTCGGGCTAATCGGAGATAATTTTCTTTTAAATCAGGTGTAACTTGCCCATCTATGTTAGTGGCGGTGTGGTCTCGTCAGACTTTTAGTTTGTTCGCAATGAGTTTTTACTAAATCTGAAACTGAAACTCTTACTTAATTTGTTATTAATTAACAACATTTACCGATTTGTAGATCATAGTTGAAGCTAGTTATATTCATTATAAAACTTAGAATGTGTGAAATGGCTGCTCGTTGGGTTCCACTCGAATCAAATCCAGAGGTAAAGCATCTAACGTAAAAGTGGGTATCCTCCCTCCTCCCTAATTAGGTCCTGTTGCATTCTCACTGAAAATTGTTTTTGTTTTTCTAGGTCATGACGAAGGTAAAGAACAAAGAGATGTGGTATGTTAAGCACAGGTGTCACTTCGACCCCTCACTATCGTTACTTCCTTTGAGAAAAATCTCCCCTGTTGCCGCTTCTAAGATCTTCGCTAGCGCTACTGCTGCCGCTTCTAAGATCTTCGCTAGCGCTACCGCTACTTTGAAAAAAAAATCACCTCGCTACTGCTACCATGTTCCGCACTGTGGGAAGGATTCTGTATCGCCCGGTGGTTAGATGTGAGGAGACTCGTACGCTGACAGTAGCCAAGGGAGGCTTTGATACCCAGAGACAATGACAAGTATGAGTTAAAACTCTTATGAAATAAGGAGACCCATGGTGCAGTGTAGAAATACACCGGCTACTCTACTTTTTGTCTCAGCGTTAGCCGCTACTTTGAGAACAAAGTTCCTCGCTAGATACCGCTACTTTGACAAAAAATTCCAGCTACCGATATTGTTACGATGTTCCGCGCTACCACCACTTGACACTTTGAGAAAATGTTTACCCGTTACCGCCACCAAAGCACGCATTATTGTCAATTTGTAAAAAAAAAATCTAACGAAGCCGCTGCCAAGTTACCAGACACTGTTTCGCCTTCGAAAGTCATCATTGTATATACTTATAGTTAGAAAAAAAAATTTTTTTACCGCTACCACACAGATTTAAGAATTTATGAATACGGAAGCTTGAACTGTTTGATAGTGCTGTGTATTTTCGGAATTCATAAACATAAAAATGCTCATCTTGTTGTAAAACTAAACTTAAACTTAATTCAATTCAAACAAAAACAGGTGTAATAAATATGATAAGAACAATGTGAAAATTCACAATTATACAGAAAATGTGAGTGAAAGTTGGTTAAAGAATTTACCCGCCTCCGCTACCTCATAATTGAGAAAAAATTTCCCCGCTACCGCTCCAGCTACTTTGATAAAATATTTCCCCTACACCGCTAACAAGGTCCCCGCTAGCGAAGCGCTCCCGCTACCTAAAGTGACACCTGTGATGTTAAGGTAAACTAACTCAGTTCTTGGGGTTGCTTGTATTCCAGTTCTCTCGCAGTTTGGGTGCGACAAAGGGTCAATGGGTGGATGTCTACGGCTTGACCGATGATATGCTCCAAATCGTCCCTCAGCCTGTCCTTGCTCTTGTTCTTTTGTTTCCAATTACAGAAAAGGTCAACAAAATCTTTTTTTTTTCAACAACATTATGTCAGTACTCAGTAGTAACTTTAGAATTTTTTTTAACTTTAGTATGACAATTACTGCAAGGAAGAGGATGCGTTGATTGTTGAAAAAGGTCAGAGCGTCTCTCCTGACCTCTACCACATGAAGCAACTCATTCCCAACGCCTGTGGTACAGTTGGTGTCATCCATTCCCTTGGAAACAATGCCGACTTGTAATGACCCTCCTATCCTCATTTGTTCTTGCTAATTTCCAGGGTGGATTAGTTAAAACCAAATGGTTTTAACCATGGTTAAAACCGCTTGGTTTTTTTTTTAAAAAAACCCATTGGTTAAAACCAAGATCGAGATCGGGATCAATTGTCATGTTGGCACTGAAATCGAGTTCGAAATAGGTAGATTTTTAGTCGTTAGAGATCGAGATTGGTTGCCCGTCAATCTTTTTGCATAGTAATCGAGATGCATCGATAAGAGTCGATTTTTGTATCAAAGTATCGAAATCGATATCACACTATCTTTCAGATATAAAATCGAGATCGACATTTACAGCGAAATACTGATCAGCTGTTTGTGCTAACAATTAAAATAAATTTACCATTTAAATTATATTTATGTTAAACTTTTGAGATTTCGTCAAATGTGTCAAATTTAAAGAAGAATTCAATTTTAACCAAAAAAAAACCCGGTTTTAACCAAAAAAAAACGGTTTTGTGGATTGTTTTTTTTTTTTTTTTTTTTTTTTTTCAAAAAAAAACCAAAAAAACCTACCACCCTGCTAATTTCTGATATTTTTTTTTGTCTCTAGGGCGGGGTTGGAGGAAGGTATGCTAAAAGACTTCCTAAATGAGACTTGGGACCTGAGTCCTTCCTTGCGTGGGGAAGCCCTACACAAGGCGGACAAACTCGCAGAAGCTCACGAGGAAGTGGCAGCGGAAGGACAGACGCAGGCGCCGAGTCGTGATGAACTGGTGTAACAAACCTATACTCAATTCTTACTCACTCAATTGCACTCATCAGTAGTTATTTATTTTTTTTTTTTAGAATTACCCACTTCGTAGCCTTTGTAGCAAAAGATGGATTCTTGTATGAATTGGATGGTCGCCGTGAGTTTCCAATCAATCACTGTCCGACAACGCCTGAAAATCTTCTCAAGGTATATTCACGCGCAGATTATTCACCCAGGCTAGTAACCTGTCATGCCAAATTCCAAATCAAAAATTGATTTTTGAATAGTTTTGAATTGGGTGACTTGTCTGGGTCACAGAAACGCTACGATTCCAAGAATGAAGATTTTGATATTTTTTTTCAGGATGCTGCTAAGATCTGTGCTGATCGAATTGCATTGCTAGGAAAAGGATCTGATGGAGTGAATGAATATAGATTTTCCCTTGTGGCCTACACTACTGGACCTGTCGATGACTAGCCCTAGCCAATCCAAGGACGAGAAAGAACTTACGTGTGCAGATTAAGATTCCAATAATTCTATCCATGAGAAACCGCTCTCATCCACAGATCTTCATCCTCTCACAGTTTAGATTCATGTACACTGGAAGAGAGTAAAAAAAGTCAAAATGATTCCCTATAATTCTAATTTATTTTACAAGTTCCACAAATTCTTTACGTGAAACAGGAAAAGCTGTAAAAGGTTAAGGAGTTGGGGAAAAAGAAAAAAAGTTCTATTAGTAGAACTCATCATCGTCCCACTTCTTGTCTTTGGAAGAGTTCTTGACAATGTCTTGATTCTGATACATCTGAGCTACCTGTCTTGCCGATGTTGCGTCCTCAATCTTCTTGTCTTCTCTAATTCGAAGGAACCTGGGGAATCGGAGGGAAATCCCACGATCAGGATCCGCCTAGGAATATTTCTATTATAATCTTTCAGTTTTTTATATTTTGAAATTTTACAGAAGTTAAAAGTCACTTACAATACCAACTGCAGCGGTGTGGACGGGGGAAAGTGATAGATCAGCACACTTAACTTCCCAAACTTCAGTTGCGTCGAACCATTGATCAGGCGTGAGCTGTGAGCTGAAACTGTAGTATGATTTTGGTCGTGGGATGACTTGTGCTTTCAATCTTTCAGTATGTGACTGGAGATCTTCGTCAGAGAACCCTGTACCCAGCTACAAGAATTGTAAGTTTGAAATCAGAATAAAAAATATGTTATCAGAATTGTAGTAGAAAAAAGTAGACTAAAAATTACATTATTTTTTTACTTTGCATATCGTCTGGTACTCCTCAGTTTCTGGATTGTAGGATGCAAGCAAAAATCCTCCATAAGTACCCGTCCTGCGACCTTTCCCTAGAAAACCACCGATGACAACGAGGTCAAGGGAATCACCACCACTCTCTAAGTAGTCTTTTTTGAGTTTGAGCCACTTTTGAGAACGCTTTGCTAATTCATAACTCGCATCTATATCCAGCGTCTTAACCATTAATCCCTCACAGTTCCCTAAAAATGAGACAAGAGACTAAAGTAATTTAAACTAAAGTAATTTGTCAGACTTACTCTTAACAGATTCCTCTAAGAACTCTTGAACTTCTTCAACACTTTCGGTGTCGATACTCGTGGCGAAAGTAAACTGACCCTTGACAGGTTGAAAATTGTCGTGAAGAAGCTGGCGTCGTTCTATCAATGGTTTCTTCACAAGAGGTTCTCCGTTCAAATAGAGAAGGTCAAAGGCGAAGAGTTGAACTTGTACTTTGATCTCCTCTTCCTTAGCATCCTGAAAACGTTATCAAAATTCAAAATTTATAATATAGAATCCAATTAATAAGTTTAGCTTTGAAGTTGTTTTAGTAAGAACCTTTCTCTTCCGCGTGGAAAGGACTTGGAAGGGAAGGATTGATTCTTTTTCGACGTCCCAGGCCACTGCCTCCGAATCTAAAATACATGACTTGACATTCCCTTTGATAGAGCTTGAAAAGCGATGGACAATGTCAGGGTACTTCGACGTGTTGTCTTCTTGATTACGACTGAAGACTTTCACCGAGCCGTCATCTAGCAAATGAATCTAAAAAGGATACAAAATTGTTCTTGGGGTATGCAAAATCAAACTAAAAATTATGTGTAAATGAAATCAAAATTTAAAAAAATAATAACCTGTGCTCTCTCGCCGTCATACTTATATTCACAGGTGAATTTAATTCCTTCAAAGCGATGAAGAACTTCTGGAATACCTTTCGTGGGTTGGGCTAGCATAGGGCGTGGAGGAATCCCAGGTCTGAGGGAGCAGAATTGTGGAAGTTTTCGAATACCTTCTTTCAGCAGTCCTTCCACTAGAAGGTCATAGTTGGGACACTCGCTACAAAAAAAATTGTTTTAGAAAAACTATGAATTAAGCTAAGGTACTGTGGACAAACCAGAAACATGATTTGAGTCTTAACGCTTCCTCATCAAGTTTTGCCTTGAGGGACTCGACAGACAGTTTCTTCCCAGCGTTGAGAATCTTCACTGGCCTATCCTGCTCTGGTGGAGTGAGGAAACATGCCTGTGCAAGAGCTTGAAGGAGAGACTGCTCAGCCAAACCAATTCTCAGCTTCCCTGCCAGTGATCGAGTGAGGTAACGTGCTTCCGAGTACTTACAGGACACTAGCAACGATGTTATCATGCTGTTCTTCTTTTGCATCGACTACAAACAAAAAATCTTATAACTATATCTAAATATCTATACTGAAGGTTTGACTTTTCAGTAGATGTGTATAAAGTTCTAAAGTCTGCAAAAGTGTTTAAAAAAATGTTTTAAACTGTTTAAAAGTAGTAAGTAGTGTTGAAAGTGAAAAGATCTTACAGCGCTTCCAGTGAGAGAAGCGATGTCCTTAAGTTTCTGAAAGACTCCTGCAACAGTCAAGGGCTGAGGGGTAGAAAGTGTTCGCTGGTTGGAACGACTCGTCTCGGCTACCAAGCCCAAATCTCCTTGGGCACTTGCGTCTGCCTTAATAGAAGCGAATGAGCGACCGGTTGCTTGAGCGATAGCCTTCATGATGTTCGTCTCAGCTATACCTAACTCCACACCTGACAAAAACCAAAGTAAATGAGCGAAATTACTATTTGTTCATAAGGTGATTTAATCTTACCTTCATAAGCAGGGGCAAGTTTGTTGAGGCAGAGATAGATACTGAACACGAGGTCCTCTGGCGTAAGGACGATGACGGACCGGAAGTAGTTTGCCAGAATTTCCATGTTCCTGAGTCGGCTGCTTGTCGCTTCGATTGCTTCCAGCGTGCGAGAGAATGCTAAGTAAGGAACCCTAACAAGGAAAATAGACTATCAATTTTTTTAAACATAAAACTACTAATTAGACAAAGTATCAAAATGATTTGCCTTACTTTTTCCCTTGCTCCCAGGACGCATCATCGATGGGATTGTACTTACTCATACTCATGGCAGGGTTGTAGTCGTTGTCCCAACCAGTGGGTGCTAAAGAGGCTGAAGTGGCAGAACTTTTATCTCTGGTCACGCCTTGGTACTTGCCCTTTGGAGATTCATTGTCTTTATCCTTATCCCTGGTAGAGTCATTGCGCTTCTCTTTGTCCTTGCCCTTGGGAGAATCTTTGTCCTTGCCCTTAAGAGATTCTTTATCCTTGTCCTTGTGAGAATCTTTGTCCATGTCCTTGTGAGAATCTTTGTCCTTGCCCTTGGGAGATTCTTTGTCCTTGTCCTTGGGAGAATCTTTGCCCTTGCCCTTAGGAAAATCTTTGTCCTTGCCCTTAGGAGAATCTTTATCCTTGCCCTTGGGAGAATCTTTGTCTTTGTCCTTGGGAGAATCTTTGTCCTGTTTGGGAGAATCTTTATCCTGTTTGAGAGAATCATCGCGCTTGTCCTTAGCAAGGTTCTTGGAAGATTTCTCGTTTTTATCCTTAGTACGAGAAGAGTCTTTGTCGCTGTCTTTGGGAGATTCCTTATCTCGTTTCTTTGCCTTCTCTGATTCCGGAGGACTGGAAGCCTTACGTTTCTGTCTGCCTCCCGCTTCTCCGTCCTCCAATCCTGTCTCCACGCGTTTGAAAAACTGACCAATCTTCGTCTGATGCATCACACCAAGATGATAACCGTTTCGGAATCTTAAACACCTAGACGATTCTCTGCCTAAGCCCAACACAACTAAACGAAAGATGAAACGAGATGAAATTATCATACAATATAAAACTGAGTTTCCAAACTATCGAATGAATTCAATACAAAAAATGAAAATAAATTGGTAATTGCTAACTTGTTGTTTGCTCCAGAGCTTTTAAAAATACGAGTCCAAGATCCAAGAACTTTTAAGTTCTTTTGATTGAATTTGAATTTTGACAAAAACTTGGTTTTGCCTTACAAGCGGCAGAACTCCCGCGTATTCAATTCAATAATTTCATTATTCGAGAAGTATTCCCGCCACAGTGAAATAAGGATCAAGATTAGTGTTTTTTTGGTTTTTCAAAAAAAATCAAAAAAAAATTTAATTTTGATAATAATTATAAAAAAAATTAATTTTGTGTAATAATGAAAGTGAGATTAAGATAACAAGGAACATCGTATTTAATTTGGTGATTATGTTCACTTTATTACTGTAATAGAGAGTCTATTTTAAACTTTACAGATTTTTTGGGAAATTAATGAGGCTTTACACAGAAATATCTTATAATTTATCTCAAGTGACGTTTCTAATTGGTTTTGTGTTAATAACTAATTATCGCCGAATTTCACTGTACTTATTATTACAGATTTGTTTATTTTGAAAAAAACATTTTTTTTTTCAAAAATGGTTTCAAATATGAATATGTACTGTTGACTCACTGTACTTTACTACAGCATGAACCAAGTTAATCCGGGCCGTAGAAAGTCGCTTTCACCAAAAAAAATTTAAGACAGCAAATAAACAGCGCGAAATGCAAAATTTGTAAGGAATGAAGTTAGCGTGTGTTTGAGAAAACATTCCTCTGCAAAAATTAATTAATTTAAACAAAGGCCGTTCTGTAATGCTGAAAGATGGGTAGTTGAGAGAAATGAGCAACTAGAGGAATGGGGTACGATCCCTTGGCATCTATTCCACCTGACTCAACAGAGAACCTGCCGACCCCTCCTCTCTCTGTCTCTCTGCTTTGCTCCATTGCTTTGCATCGGAACAGATATTTTATAGTGATTGATTACAATAAAATTAACTTCACTTCCATCATTTACTATTGTCTATCGCCTGCCCCAAGCCGTTTTTGGTGANTTACAATAAAATTAACTTCACTTCCATCATTTACTATTGTCTATCGCCTGCCCCAAGCCGTTTTTGGTGAAAGCCGAAGAAAGAAGGCCCGGGTTAAGTTGGTTCATGCTGTATAAATTAAATATTTTATTTTGACTCAACTGAACTGCACATTCGATTGATTCCGGCTCTTCAAGTGTTGCGATTGTAAACTCAATTGGCGTAGAATCAGACCAAATTCAATTTATGTCATACTTTTTACAATGACATTTGTTGAGATATTTGTATTAGGTCAATTTCTCCGTCTATTTCATTTCCCAACTGATATCTCACCTTTGAACAATTGCGAAAGATGAAAAGTTTCTCTCAAATGGCGTTGTACAAGGACCACCAAATAAATTCGGGCCTTCTTTCTCCAACTTTCACCAAAATCGGCCTGAGACAGCCGACTAACAATTAGTGAATAATAAACGTGAAGTTAGCTGACAAATTTTTATTTTATTTTTATTTTTATTTTGAATTATAGATATTGTAATGTAACATTAGCGAAATTGCATACATTGAAAAATGAAAGAAAACACAGAATTGAAACACTCACACACTTCAAACAGTCACACGCATATTCAAAAAAAATAACGAACAAAGTGAAAAAACACAGAAACCTGTTTACAGTCAAACACACATTAAAATACTCANAACGCTTACTCGTCTTTTCAAAACACTAGGAACATTAATTAATACTATTCACATGGTTTACAAGATCAAATAACCTCATAAATGGAATAAATAGCAGAAAGACATCGATATAAACATTCCTAAATTACAACAGTAGATTGCTAAATTTTCAGTAGTAATTTTAGAAGTTAAAAATATAATTATTTGGTTTTGCTAAGATAAGAAAATATGTTAAGACTTGTTAGTAAATTCTAGTATTCTACAAGGCCCACCAGATAATTCCGGGCCTTCTTTCTCCGCCTTTCACCAAAATCGGCTTGGGTCAGCCGACAAACAAGTAGTGAATAATAGCGACGTGAAGTTAGCTGACAAATTTTGAAATTTTTTTATTTTTAATTATGGATATTCTAATGTAACATTCGTCACTCCCGACAACTTGATCTCAATCTAAAAAACAAAAAACAAGAGATTGACTTTAAGGTGTAGGAAGCATGAAAGAAAACCTAAACTCCACAATATTAGGGGTTTTTTCTTAAATACTGCCTTGCAAAATTTATCTTTTGTCCTAATAGGTTAACTTGACATCCTAACAGCAATTTCCTAATTACCTTTATCGATCCCGGATTAATTTTCCTTTGAAGCATAATTTTTTATTTACAAAAATTGTTTAAAATAGGATCATGTTTCTTTCCGTTTAGAATTTAGTACCAGGAAAAAACAAAAATTAGTCTCAGATTAATTTGCCACTACAAATATATTTTTTGAAAATTTCAAAATACTTTATGATATAAACTTGTTTTTCTAGTTTAAACCCATATTTGATACCAGTAAAATGCCAAAATTAGTGGCGGATTAATCTGGCCCCATGTAAATTGTATTTCTAAACCGTAAAAATCATTCCGAAATAAATTAAAACCACTTATTAAGCATTAATATAGACGATGGTTCCAGAAAAACACAGGCCTGAGACAGCCGACTAACAATTAGTGAATAATAAACGTGAAGTTAGCTGTCAAATTTTTATTTTATTTTTATTTTTATTTTGAATTATAGGTATTGTAATGTAACATTAGCGAAATTGCATACATTGAAAAATAAAAGAAAACACAGAATTGAAACACTCACACACTTCAAACAGTCACACTCATACACATTCAAAAAAAATAACGAAAAAAGTGAAAAAACACAGAAACCTGTTTACAGTCAAACACACATTAAAATAATCAAAAACACTCAACATGCAAACACATACTCAAAAATACATTCTAAAATATGCAGCTCCCGCAAAACACATATAACAAACAAAAACTTTCAACTAAATCGAGTTTGGAACTTGCGCTCCATTGGCGTGGATACAGGTTTGCAAACGTCGTGGAACGGATTGGCACACCCTGCGACAATAATGCAGGTCAATCTCTTCAAATGCCTCGCAAATAGCTTGCTGTAAAGCAATCAAATTCCGTGGAGCACGAGAAAAAGTTTTTTGTTTGACGAAACCCCACAAACTGAAATCGCATGGGGTGAGATCGGGGGAGCGTGCAGGCCACGGAACTCCGCCGCCTCTTCCAATCCACCTCAACCCAAAATGTTGATCCAGCCAGAATCTTACATTTTGGGTTGAGTGTGGCGAAGCCCCATCTTGCATGACCCACTGGTGAGGTAGGTCATACAGGTGCATTAGATGAGGGTATAAAAACATCTCTAGCATATGCAGGTAAGCGGTTGAGGTTACGTTGACTGGATGGAAGAATGGGCCGTACTCTCCTTCCTCTGGAATCTGGTGGAAAAAATAGGGTCNGGGTTGAGTGTGGCGAAGCCCCATCTTGCATGACCCACTGGTGAGGTAGGTCATACAGGTGCATTAGATGAGGATATAAAAACATCTCTAGCATATGGAGGTAAGCGGCTGAGGTTACGTTGACTGGATGGAAGAATGGGCCGTACTCTCCTTCCTCTGGAATCTGGTGGAAAAAANTGAGGTTACGTTGACTGGATGGAAGAATGGGCCGTACTCTCCTTCCTCTGGAATCTGGTGGAAAAAATAGGGTCCAATTATCCCCTGCGATGAGATAGCTGCCCAGACGGAGAGACTACTGGACTTCATTTGAACTNAAGCGGCTGAGGTTACGTTGACTGGATGGAAGAATGGGCCGTACTCTCCTTCCTCTGGAATCTGGTGGAAAAATAGGGTCCAATTATCCCCTGCGATGAGATAGCTGCCCAGACGGAGAGACTACTGGACTTCATTTGAACTNAAAAATAGGGTCCAATTATCCCCTGCGATGAGATAGCTGCCCAGACGGAGAGACTACTGGACTTCATTTGAACTTCCCTGAGTTCATGAGGGTTAGTGAAGCCCCAAATAACCTCATCACGTCTGTTGACAGTCCTAGAGAGATTGAAGCTCGCCTCATCACTCCACCAGATTCTATCCACGAATTGTTGGTCGTCATGAAACAAATCNCTAGAGAGATTGAAGCTCGCCTCATCACTCCACCAGATTCTATCCACGAATTGTTGGTCGTCATGAAACAAATCCAACATGGTGTGTGAAAATTGAAACCTGTTGAATATAGATATAGGCGAGTTATTTGCAATCCTGATATAAAGTTATTACTGGTAGGGGGATGCGATCATGTATGAGATGGATGCANGAGTTATTTGCAATCCTGATATAAAGTTATTACTGGTAGGGGGATGCGATCATGTATGAGATGGATGCAAGAAGACCTAGGGTAATGTGTGAACATAACGGGGGTTTAGGATATGCGCAGTAGCGTAAATGGCAAAATCTTACGGAAGATGTTTCACTTACCTTTGAATAAGATCGTTTGGTCTCAATTCCTGTACCCAAGTTGGATGGAAGCATCTAAGCCCTGCTTCTTTGGCCGCTCTAACAGCGCTAGTGAGAGGAACTCCATGTTGAAATGCTATTTTCCTAATTGACCGCTTTGGAGTATCGACGAGCTGAAGAATGACATTATCAGCATTTGCCAGCGAAAGGGGACTCCGCGTACGTGGCTTCCGGTTCCCTCCTCTCCTGGTCTCAACATTTCCAACCAGGCAAAATTTTTTGGCAAGGTCGAAAATAGTTTGTTTACCAGGAGGAGGAGTGAAGAAAGGCCAATCTTGAACAACACGGGATGGGCTCTTTGTCTCCAAGTAACGGTTGAGGATCCACGTCCTCTCCTCGGTGCTTCTTTGAGGCATACTCGTCGCGGTCCGAATCTACGAATCAAAAATTGGTATATAATCGAAAATATAGACAATGGAATTTTAGGTTGATTGAGGACTTAATTGAAGCATTGAAACACTTAACTTGTAAGTCCCCTCCCCCTTCGTCATTCCCTACAATTTGATGTCGATCTCAAAATAAAACAATAGAGTAAGATTTGTTGTAGGGGGTGTGGAAGAGAGATGGAGACTTAATTTAAAAAACTTACTTTTTAACTTTTAAAAGGCTTACATTGAAAGTCCCTTCTCCCTTTGTGACTCCTAAACACCTTGATCTCAATCTAAAAAATGCAACAGGAGANTTACATTGAAAGTCCCTTCTCCCTTTGTGACTCCTAAACACCTTGATCTCAATCTAAAAAATGCAACAGGAGATTTAGATTAAGGTGTAGGGAGTGCGAAAGGGAGATGGTGACTTGATTTAACTTTAAAAAAAATTACAATGTAATNGTAATTTAAGTCCCGTCTCCTCTCGTCACTCCCCACAAAGCAATGTCATAATTAAATTTTAATAATTAATTAAACTTACATTTTCCCTCTGCTTCTTTTCCAAATTTTGAAACTTAATCTTGTGCTCTGATCACAAGCCAACTTCGCTCCCTCCAATTTTTAAATTTCGCGCTATGCATTTAATTTCTCTAACTTTTTTTGGAGAAAGCAACTTTCTACGGCCCGGATTTATCTGGTGGGCCTTGTAGTTGCATATGCGGTTAGGAATTGACTGCATCAGCGTAACTAAGGTTCTTTCAAAGTGTCGTCCGTCAAAGTATTTATTTTTCTTAATTTTTACTGACGTCCACCAAGTAATTGGATATTGTGAACATGAGTATTGGCAAAAAGGTCAGAGTGGAAAGGTTTTGATTTGCTGCGACATTAGAATTGGAATGAAATTCAAAATTCGACATTGTTGGGTTTTTTCCAAGGTTGCTATGAGAAATTTACAAAAAGCGACTTTGATAAGGTTAGTCCATAACTCCATTTGTTTTTAAATTAACATAAAATAACCAAACAAGAAACTCAACAAACTTCACCAAAATTAAACAGCTTTTCAGCTTCCAAAATCTATTGGTTTTTTCCTCCAAGTAGAAAATAAAATTTATTAATCAAGAAATGGCGTTTTGTATCGTTTATTCCTGCAAAACTAACTTTTGCAACTTTCAAAACAGGGAAGATCTTAACCTTTTCTCACTGCCGAAGTCAAATAAATTTTAATTGTAACCTTAGGAACGGAGTTAGATGTCGGTCCGACATCCAGCTTCGAAAAAAAAATTTTTTTTTTAATGGAGTTATGGACTAACCTTATCAAAGTCGCTTTTTGTAAATTTCTCATAGCAACCTTGGTTTTTTCCTTAAAATTATTTGAAGATTGAAAACCGTACGACCGACGACAGAGCAACTAATAGTCGTGAAAGTCACTCAAAAGAGAATGAATGAAAGGCGACATGAATTAGAAAAATCATGGAATCAGCGCACGAATTGGTCGTCAGACAAAACATTTGAGATGGTCCGCTTTTCTTATCATTGCAACACTAAAAATGTGATATCGATATTTGAATAATAATAAAATTAACTGATGAAAATAGTGTGTTGAAACTAGGCGTGTTACAGATAGTATATCCGGCAGGTTTGCCAGATATCGGATATCCGGCGTTTTTAGATTCCCGGATATCGGATATCCGGCATGCTTACTTGATTAAGCTCGTATTGCACATAATTTTTATTAAAAAAAAGATGCATTTTGACTCATTTCACGTAGTCAATTTTTAAAGTCTCTAATACATTTAATATATACTCCTATATAATAAATCTAATAAAATTATTTTTTTAGGATTTCTGAAAAAATTGTATGGAAAATTATCCGCGCGGATACCTATAAGTATCCAGTATCCGGCGGATAGTCTATCCGGCGGATAGTCTATACGGCATAGTTTTAGGCGCCGGATGTCCGCAACACCTCTAATTGAAACCCTAGTAATTTAATTTGAAAATGGAATGTCAGACTTAATTTTTTTTAAATAATTATTTAATGTTCGTAAAAATAAATAAATATTTCTAACACAGAATACTCCTAAAAACCTCCTACACCTAATACCAAAACGGAACTACTCTATAAAGCGCAGCTTTCAAACAATTAAACCAAATTCTCATAAAAATTCGGATTCAAATACAGGAATACAACATTTTGCTTAGTTGTATTTGTATTGTTTAGGATTTTTATTTTATTTTGTTCAACTAACGTGTATGCCATGTTCACTACAGCTTCCAAACAAAAAGCCCGGGAAGTGTACAAAGCAAAATACAATATGGTGAGATGACAGGCATTTATGGTTCTAAATTTATTTTAATGAGTTTGGTAATGCGAAATATGCAACGCATTTCTAGATTTTTTTAAATCAAACAAAAAATCATGATTTTTTCAAGCTTGATAATTGTCAGTGATAATTAGCACGAACTCTGAATAGGATAGGTATCCAGATTCCTTTAACGACGAATCGCCGTTGACAATCTTTCAGCGACATCGCTGTGCTACCACCGCACAGTTCAATCGATATCCATTCCCAATTACCAAAATGAAGTATTTGTGGGATGTAGACATTATTGTCATGGCAACCGCTGATATTTTTAGTTTAGAATCTTGATAATGGCAGCTTTTACGAAGGCATCATCGTGTGTTCGTGTCTACCAGCACAATTTTTCTTGCAGTTTTTTTTCCAAGTTGAAGATTACAAAAAAAAATTCAAGAAACATAACCTTAAAATCGACAGGATGGGAGTGAACCCTGTAGGATGTTCAGGCGTGAATCCAAAGTTTGTTGTTATTTGTATCGGCGTTGTCTCTACCATTGTAATATTTCTTACTTGTAACCTTAGTCTCATATCTCACGATATCATGTCAAGAGACTTTAAATTAAGTTTTAACATTATTTTTTTCTTATTCTAGGCTTTCATTAGCTACGTCTCCCTCCTCTTCCTGAATGTCCAAGTCACTATAAACCAGGTCTTTGAAGAGCAATTTCCCTGTAAACCCAATCAAAATTAACAAGAACCTGCACCTCGTATTTAATATGAAACTATTCGTTTACAATAATGTCTTTCTATCTTGTTTCTCCAGTTCTGGTAGCTTTTCTGGTCGTAATGGCAATCGTTTCCTGTCTCCTCATTCCTGGAGCTGTTACTGTAATTTACTGTACATTTCAAAATGACCAGTATCAAGATTTATGCTTTTTTTCTTAGAAAACACGGTGGCTTCTCCTTCCATATGCATTCCTGTCCGGAATCGGGACCCTTCTTTACATGGTTTATCTCGTCTGGACTTACGTCTTCGTCATTCATTTTTCTTATGTTCTTCCCATCACCATCTGCATCTGTCTCCTACAAGTTTGGTTTCTATGGATAGTCATCCATTTTTACTTTCAAGCAAAGTCAAGTGATACTAACGCTTACGAAATGCTCATTCAGGATCAAAACATAACATCTCAGCCAATCAGAATTGAAGACTCTTCGAAACCAACTATTCTTACTAAACTACTTCGTAGAAATTATAAATGAAAAATTAAACACTTCTGATTTCAAATGTACTAATTAAAATATGTAATTAAGATTAGTGCATTTAAAACTGAAAAATCGAATTTTCTGATATTTTAGAGAGTTTTGATCATCAGTTAATAATTGTTTAAACTTTCAAATTATTTGTGGCCTACTTTTCTCTAAAATTCATAAAAAATTTGAAATTTTGTTAGGTTAAGTTGTTGTTTTGCAGAGAGGGTTTTTAATTTTGGACCAACGTAACCAGAATGTGGGTTATGGCACACCATGAGGGTTGGTTTGATTAGTTACATTATCCGTCATCGTCAACTGTTTCATAAACCGTAGAAATCAGACATTGGTTCGGCTTTTAAATTAAAAAAAACATTCAACCAAAAAACTACTCACAAAAACCGTGATTCGTATAGTTCACAATTTGACGAATTAANTTGTTAGGTTAAGTTGTTGTTTTGCAGAGAGGGTTTTTAATTTTGGACCAACGTAACCAGAATGTGGGTTATGCCACACCATGAGGGTTGGTTTGATTAGTTACATTATCCGTCATCGTCAACTGTTTCATAAACCGTAGAAATCAGACATTGGTTCGGCTTTTATATTAAAAAAAACATTCAACCAAAAAACTACTCACAAAAACCGTGATTCGTATAGTTCACAATTTGACGAATTAANATTAAAAAAAACATTCAACCAAAAAACTACTCACAAAAACCGTGATTCGTATAGTTCACAATTTGACGAATTAAGAGAACCTCCAAAGTCAGGCTGAAATTCCCTCTATAACTGAAATTCCCTCATGTAAATGTCTCTACGACTACGGTAGGGTAGGGAGTGCTCTTCAAGAAATTCTAAGAAATGTTAAGCTGAAGTCATTGTTGGACGTTTAAATGGCTTCTTAAGTAAGGTACTCAGCTAGCCATTCGGCAACCGAATCGACCTAGCGGACAAGAAATTCCGTTTCTGCTCCCCTATTCGCTCAACTAGTACTCACCTACCNGGCAACCGAATCGACCTAGCGGACAAGAAATTCCGTTTCTGCTCCCCTATTCGCTCAACTAGTACTCACCTACATAATTTTCTGCCAGACTCATTCGGCAGCAGAAAAAGACCTTATTTTTCTTCTCCGCTCCAGGAAGGTCGAAGGACCTTCCTGAGCCGAAGTCTCGTGCGGAATTTGCTTCTGCGCATGGGCATTTGAGCATTCTCATGTCACAATCTCAAACATCCTTGGCTTGAGCGAGGGAACTTTTAAACTTTTATTGTTATTATTTAAATTTAACTCAGCGGAAAAAAATTAACTGAGTACTACCAAAGCGGAAAGTGGAGCAGAATCACAATTCTTCTCCCATTCTTCTCCGCTTTGGGTGGGAAGAAATTCTGCTTGGAAGAAAAATTCTGCCGCAGAATTTATTCCAGACGAAAAAACAGAGCTGCGTACAGGCCATTATATTCAAAATTCTCTCACCAACTATAGTACGCTATATGACGGTCATCTAGCGTGTAAAGTGTGGAAATACATAGTCAAACTTGATGAGGCACATGTGCTCGTCTATGATTTTAACAGAGATTGCCAAAATTACTATTAAAATTTAGAAAAACCATTACAGTAAACCTCGGATAAGCCGACTTCGGTTACCACGGACCCTCGGTTACTACGAACCACTTGGTCCGGTCCGCGCCCTGAGATAGAGAATTTGTGTATAAATGGAACGGCTAAGCCGAACTCGGTTAAGCCGAACCCTCGGCTACGACGAACGCCTTTCCGTGGTCCCAGCCCATAAGTCACATGCTTTTTTACCTCGGTTAACACGAACATCAATTAATTGATCAATTTAAAACAAATCTTCACCTTTTCTCTTACAAAATTTAACGAATAACTTATTTTGAATGACTTTTCAAACATTGAAATTCGACAGAAAATGAACCAATGATATATTTTTAGTCATTTTTAGTCTCCACCACGATCCTAAACCTAGTCTTCAGTCCATAAGGGACTTTTCGACAAATGCTGCCTTGTAAAACTCAATTTCCTTCCTTACAAGAGGTTGTTTTAACAAGTATGTAACAATTTTATTACTACCTTAATCGATTGCGGATTAATTTCTCCCCGGCATATAATTTCTTAAATTTTTCAAGAATTTTGTTAAAGTACAATGGTATGTAGGTCTCAGCTTGCGTACATACATGTGGTTCCAGGGAAATACTATATTTAGTCTCGGATTAATTGGCCCAGGAATATTTTTTTTTGAAAATTGCACAAATCTTTTCAAAATAACCTTATATCAATTACTCAGTATGCAAACACATGAATGATTCCAGGGGAATGCCAAATTTAGTCACGGATTAATATGGGCCCGAAAATTTTTTTTCGAAAATCTTAAATAAAATTTCATAAATAGGCACATATAATTTACACAATGTTTGAACACATGTTTCGTTCCAGGAAATTACCAAATTTAGTCACGGATTAATTTGGCTCCGAAAACTTATTTTTTCGAAAATCTCAAATAAAATGCCATAAATAGGCACATATAATTTACACAATGTTTAAGCACATGTTTGGTTCCAGGAAATTATCAAATTTAGTCGCGGATTAATTTGCCCCCAATTTTTTTTTTTATCGAAAATCACAAATGGCTCATCACTACAGACTTAAATCTTTTACTCAGTGTTCAAATACATATTCAGCTCCTAGAAAATATCGAATTTCGTCGCGGATTAATTTCAGCTTTCCAAAATTTAAAAAAAAATTATTTTTGTGTAATATTTTATTGCCTAATTATTTGAAAGTTTTAATTAATATGCGAACTGATTATTTTTTATCATTAGCACTAACAAATGTAGCACACGTCATAAATGACTCAACAGAATCATCAAATCAAGCTGCCTTAACTTTCAAGTCTGAATTTTAGCAAACTTTGAAATAATTAGGCAATAAAATCTTACACAAAAATTTTCTAAAAATTTATTGAAAGGGTGAAATTAATCCGCGACGAAACTCGGTATTTTCTTGAAATTGCATATGTATNATTTTTGAAAGGGTGAAATTAATCCGCGACGAAACTCGGTATTTTCTTGAAATTGCATATGTATTTGGACACTGAGAAAGATTTAAGTCTGTATTGATGAGCCATTTGTGATTTTCGAGAAAAAAAAATTGAGGCCAAATTAATCCGCGACTAAATTTGGTAATTTCCTGGAACAAAACATGNACTTTCAAGTCTGAATTTTAGCAAACTTTGAAATAATTAGGCAATAAAATCTTACACAAAAATTTTCTAAAAATTTATTGAAAGGGTGAAATTAATCCGCGACGAAACTCGGTATTTTCTTGAAATTGCATATGTATTTGGACACTGAGAAAGACTTAAGTCTGTATTGATGAGCCATTTATGATTTTCGAGAAAAAAAAATTGAGGCCAAATTAATCCGCGACTAAATTTGGTAATTTCCTGGAACAAAACATGNTGATTTTCGAGAAAAAAAAATTGAGGCCAAATTAATCCGCGACTAAATTTGGTAATTTCCTGGAACAAAACATGTTCCAGTTTAAACATTGTGTAAATTATGTCTATTTATGAAATTTTATTTGAGATTTTCGAAAAAAAAAAATTTTTCGGGCCAAATTAATCCGTGACTAAATTTGGTAATTTCTTGTAACCAAACATGTTTAAACATTGTGTAAATTATATGTGCCTATTTATGAAATTTTATTTGAGATTTTCGAAAAAATAAATTTTCGGGGCCAAATTAATCCGTGACTAAATTTGGTAATTTCCTGAAACCAAACATGTGTTTAAACATTGTGTAAATTATGTGTCTATTTATAAAACTTTATATAAGATTTTCGAAAAAAAATTTTCGGGCCCAAATTAATCCGTGACTAAATTTGGCATTTCCCTGGAATCATTCATGTGTTAGCATACTGAGTAATTGATATAAGGTTATTTTGAAAAGATTTGTGCAATTTTCAAAAAAAAATTCCTGGGCCAATTAATCCGAGACTAAATATAGTATTTCCCTGGAACCACATGTATGTACGCAAGCTGAGACCTACATACCATTGTACTTTAACAATATTCTTGAAAAATTTAAGAAATTANTTCCTGGGCCAATTAATCCGAGACTAAATATAGTATTTCCCTGGAACCACATGTATGTACGCAAGCTGAGACCTACATACCATTGTACTTTAACAATATTCTTGAAAAATTTAAGAAATTATATGCCGGGGAGAAATTAATCCGCAATCGATTAAGGTAGTAATAAAATTGTTACGTACTTGTTAAAACAACCTCTTGTAAGGAAGGAAATTGAGTTTTACAAGGCAGCATTTGTCGAAAAGTCCCTTATGGACTGAAGACTAGGTTTAGGATCGTGGTCTCCACAACAACTTACTATTATAAAGTAATGGTAAATTAAAACTACCTCGGCTAAGACGAACAAATTATTCCCCAAGTTGTATGTTCGGCTTACGCTTAAGCCGAACCTCGGTTACCACGAACCATATTTTCCGGTCCCTTGAAATCCGGCTTATCCGAGGTTTACTGTATATTGAATTCGTCTCTCAATATTTTGAAAAGTTTTCAAATAGATTCCATATCATTTTGGCTTTATGTAACACATGGAGTGAGTGTAGCCTTTGATCCGAGTGACACTCAATGTCAAGGTATACTTGAAGAGGTTACATCGTTTGTTATTACGGAAAACTACACAATGAGCAAAAGATTTTTAAAAAAATAATGTCGATGACCATCATTCCTAAGGTTCAGATTACCTGTCGAAAGCCTTGAATAATAGTCGCATGATCTCTTTCGGCATATATTTTTTTAAACAACGCCGGAAGATCGGATGAGCAAAAATTTTGACTGAGAGTTTGTAAAACTGTACCAGAGAGGTACAACAAACTATCCTCTTCGAAAATTTAAAATAAGGGTATAAATCTTGAAAATGTTGCTTTAAGATCGTTAGATAAATGCATGGAAAACATATGAGCACACCAAAAAAATTTATAAAGAGAAATTTCATTTTTTTATCGCGAGAATAAAAGTGGACATAATATGACGGTGGACTCTGCACTCTGTAATGCAATGACATTGTGAACAACCCGCGAATTTCAAATTTACTAAAAAAGAGTTTTTTATACATTTTTTTTTAAATTTTCTGTTTGTTTTCGCAATACATGTAGGCAACTACTATGGACCCGACAGCCGACAATTGTCGGGCCTGACTACCCGACAGCTGTCGGTAGAAAGTAGATTTTGTTGATACACCCGACAGACAATTTAGGTACTATGGACCCTACAGCCGACAAATCTACTTTCTACCCGACAGCTGTCGGGTAGTTTGTCGGGTAGATAGTACCTATAACCCGAGTTTGTCGGGCCTAACTACCCGACAGGTTTGATGTATACTTTTAAAATTGCTTGTAAAATTATTATATTTTTTGTTTGAAAAATTAGACGATTTGAACCCATTGTGGACTTTTGGTTGAATCATCCATTGTGGAGGCAAGGAATAAATTTTATCTAATTTTTTTTTTATTTTTTTTTTGTTTTTTTTTTTTTTTTTGCATAGAAATCTTCGTTTCAGGACATTCTGAGGCGAGTCTGAAAATTAAATTTGTTTTTTTTTTTTAATATAATTTATTTCGTTTTTTGAATAGAAATATCCGTTTCATGGCATCCTGAATCGGTTCTGAAAATTTTTTAATTTATTTTGGGATTTTTTTTTCAGTTTTATATGTAAAACACTATTATAAAATTTCATAGAAAATTATGAATTTTATTCCTTGGTCCCTCTATAGGTGCTTAGGAAGGTCACCTCATTTTTGACCTAAAGGTGTCACCAAAGAGAAAATTATTGCATATAAAGGTTCAAAATTTTTTTCTGATCAAGTTTTATACAGATTGTTATGGTCATAAAATAAAAGTTTTGACTGAAAAAATTGATGACAAAAAATATATTACTTCAAAATTTATTGACTTAAAAATTTTTGACTTGGTAAATATTCAAAATTTAGTTTTATATCAAAAATTAGTATGAATCGCATCAGAACAAATTGAAACGGAATTGTATGCAAAAATGAAACGGAAAACAAATTTCTCAAAAAGCTAAGATAATTTATACTTTGCCCCACAATGGGTGAATCAACCAATATTTGTTTTCAGACTATTGCATTTCACAACGAATCTTGACATTTGAAGAAGTTTAAGACAATTAATGAAAAAATTTTTTTTTCTATTTACGAAAAAACCTAACAACCTAACCTAACCTAACATAATGTCAGGTAAGCTAAGTTAACCTAACCTCTCACGTCAAAGATTCACAAACGCCTCAGGAATATTGTACATACTTAGAATTTTTTAGTTAATTTATTAAAATTAAAAAAAATAGGGGAAAAAAATTTATTGCCTCAAACGCCTCCAAATGTCACCGTTTCTGGAGAAATAAAATAATCTAAAAAAAAGTGTTAAAAAACAGAAATTTTGAACCCCCCTTCCCCAAAAAAAAAGACAATATACTCCAACCTACGACAGTTATTCTTCTGCCTAACTACCGAACGAAGTAAATCAGGAAACTTTGAATAAAATATTCGTTGTACAATTCTTGTTAAACGAACATTGTTTAAAAAATTTAAAAAATCAGGTTAGTAATACTACAAATGACAAAAAATTATTTGGGGAAAAAAACTTCCAGGAGGAAAATTCTTTTCGTTTTTCTTTCAATATGTAAGTATGCTCGGATAAAAAAGATTTGTGACAAACTGGTCCCATCTAAATACTTGAAAAAATGAAAACACCACGCGATGTTTAGTAACCATCAAAATTTCTACTCCGTTTTTATTTATGTTTGAAAATGTTTAAACATATTTTTTAACCAGGAATACCGAAGACACGCCATGGGCTAATTGGCCGGTGTCTAATTGAGAGAGAAAGCGGAGGGTTGCCTAGGCACTAGACATAAGTCCACTTTTGTAAATGCCGTTGTACTTATATCTCTCCCTGATTTTCTGGTGTCTGAAGCTCATATTCTTGTACTCGGGTATGCTATTGAGAAAATGGAAGTAGGACACATCAATTCTACCGTTATTAATGTTCATAGAATTCTCCAAATTGGAAACTGTTCCTTTTCCTTGCCAAAACACAGGTTGAGAGAAATTTCAACCGATAGCTATGATGAATACAGACGATCACTTGATGAATTCAAAGATATTGAAAAAATTTTCACCGAAATTACAGCTCCAATAACTTCTAGTGTCGCTTCATTCACCCAAAATGTACAGCAATTCTGGGTTAACGCGAAACGTGATGGATTATTGCTCTTCGAGGGTTTCAAATGCAATGGACAGCTGTATCGCTGACGTTGATCGAGCGCACGAGGATTGTGCATCCAATTTGGGAATAGTTCACCATCTCTGTTACATTACATACATTGCGAAAGGACCTTGCCAAGCTGTCAAATCGGTTAATCTATGCAAGACTCTATCTGTATCCGATGCAATAGTTGATGGCGTTTCATTCATCCCACATCAAGTAAAACTCCTTGCTCAAACATTTGAAATGAAAATTAATATCAACAGCACAGGATCATCTGCCTACGACTTCCGAAATTCATCCAAAATTGGAGTAAATGCAAAGGCTGAAGTTATTCAATTCTATGAAGGTGTATCGTCGGTTAAGCGTATTACTGGGTTATGCATTATCCTAACATCATTTAAAATTCCAATTAGAAATATACTCTTCATTCGACGTCGTAGGAATGGTACATCCGACAAACAACCAAAAAAATCGACACTTAAAAAAGTATTCAACTCCAGTTTTCTATTCCTGCGTTTTGCTATACTCCTTTATGTTGGATCTTCTGTCGTTATTTTTGTACATCGACAAGTAATAGAGGCTCTTATTCTATCTGATGGATTCATTGATATTAATATCAAGGTTGCAACTGATATTGGTGGTGGTGCAATTGGAAAAATGATTGGTTATTTGTTTGTCAAAAGTCTCAAAATGGTGTCATCAGCACATTTGGATATTGACTTCTCCCGTTGTATTGTTCAACCTGTGGAAATAGGTTCGTCAGGATTATATGTGTTAATGTATTCTGCCATTTTTGTTTCGTACTCTACATACTTTCTAGACATGTTTATTTTTCGAAAGAAACAACAAATTATTAAAGATTATTTCCATAATTATTTCTAGTAATATAGCCAATTTACAAAATAATATTTTACCTGAAAATACTTATATATAAATATATAAAGTATAACTACACGTCAAATTATTTTCACAAGAATTATATTATTTAAATCATTATACCTAAAATTACAATAAGAAATTCTATAAATTTTGTTGTCCAAAGATAAGTTAATGACATTTCTAACAACAGTTTATCACCTAGTGTTTAGTACAAAATGCACAACGCATGATTTATTTCCAGTTTTCTGATTTAGTTAAGCCCGACATCTGACAAAAAATTGTGCAAAAGAACTTTCAAAATTTTCTGAATAAAAAAAAAACATTAAATTTAATTTCAATACTCGCTTCAGGCTGTCCTGAAACAAAAATTTGTATGCAAAAAAACCAAAAAAAAAAATCATATAAAATTTATTCCTTGCCTTTACAATGGTTGATTCAACCAAAAGTCCATAATTGGTTCAAATCGTCTTATTTTTCAAAAAAAAATATAATAATTTTACAAGCGCCAATTCCTTGTGAACTTTTCTTTTTTTCTGTTTCGGGCATGGGCATTTTATTTATAAAGATGCCGAACAAAAGTTGAATCCCACCCCTCCACTACTCCACTCTTCCCCACAATTCAAAATGTAAATGAATGTGAACTCACACTTACTAAGTGCTACGGATACTTGGCTAGACCTCCGGAGGTACCTCACTTACGAGAAATGAATAAAGTAAAAAAAAATACAAAAAAAATTTCGCTTTACTTTGAGCTAGTGTTCTTTGAGCTCCATGACTCTGACTATCATGACTTTGACTCTCATGATTGACTCGCATAGACTGACTCAAGGTTTTTGTAGATCTGGAGTAATTTGATCACCTTGACTCCTTTGTAGTAATTAATTAAATTGTAGATGATTTTCTTTAGCACCATGGTGATTACAAAAATGAATACCGCTACACGAATATCAAATTACCGGAAGCGGAATTGCAAGATTTCAAAACTTGCTATT